>JBCJKH010013233.1:2375-15320 GCA_039877255.1 Loriculus beryllinus | reverse complement strand
CTCAGTTATGCAATCTCCTTTGTGAACAATTGCCGTCTCCTTTGTGATGAGTATTGCAACACCTCCCTTGAAAAAGGAGTACCTGTCTAAGCAGGGATGTAGTAAACATAATCTGGCTATCTGGATGTAGTTTAAAAAAATATGACTGATTCACTGTGACTACGGTGTGAAATGTAGTCACATATCCATATATATACACTGATTCACAGTGACTGCAGGTAAAGGAGAGAGAACTACGAATCCTACACTAAAAGTATTTGCACGTCAAGTATAGTCTTCCCATCTTTTTCATAGCTACAAAGAACAATTAGTTTATAATACAGACAAAGATTCCTTGGCAGTATCGTGTGCTTTGGTACAGGAAAATTTCAGCTGCACTGGAACTACTTGCACAGTCAAAAACAGGCATGTTTTTCCCTTTGGAAAAGGAAGGGGTAAAACATGCAGTAGTCTTTCAAGATCTTGTAAGGGAAATTCAGTATGCATTGTGCTGCCAAGCATCTTAGTAGTTTGCAACAAATTGGCATTGTGCTGTTTAGAGAGGTTTCTCAGTGAAATAATTTCTAAAGATAGGGTGAAATGTCATTTCTATCCTGTGACACATCTATACATCTCTTGCCCTGGGGAACTGGCAGCTGCTTCTGTGCTGTGGAGGAATGACTGATACATTGACCAGTGTGAGATGTCATGACCATGTCAGCCTAAATCCTGAAAGTCAAGTGATAAAACTTGTTTTTCCATCATGACCCTGCATTTGTGACAATTTCCCCTTGTCGAACCTTCATTTTTTCCCAGAGATGAGCACACTCAGTGCTTTTGTGAAGTCATGATCACCATGCTCAATAATTGTTTTTTCTCTCTGCATAATTTCTGCTGTTTTCTCATTCAATTGTATTAACCTGCTAATGAGAGGAAGTAGCAAGACAGGTTTTAGTGTATACCAGCAAGTTTCAGGGTAAGGCAGACAATTCTATTTGTAACTCAACCCCACATCTAACATCTTGTGTTACAGAGCTCATGTGACTTGAGATATGTGGAAGAATTTCTTGTGTCACAACAAATTCTATGTAACACCTTAGATGAGCACTTACAAGGGTGAGTAAATTCAAAACCAAACAAACTAACAAAAAGCAGAAGTGTTTGAGCAAAATTCATTCTGTGAACATTTTCAACTCTACTTGTTCTTACAAGAACAGTGAGCAAACAAAATTTGGAGAGAAAAAAGGAAAAGGCATTAGGGATGGATGCCCAAAGTGGAGTTTTATTCTGTATTTACTTAGAAAGTGTTGTAGACTTTCTGAGATCTCATAGCATTTTGGGAACTAACAGAAGCAGGGAAGAAGAGATTTGACATATGACAAGATAGGGGATGGGAATTAAGCTCAGATGGAGAATGAAACTGAGGATTGTGTTGATGTCATAAAACCCAAGGGAGCTGACAGGTGAGAATCACACACAGTGTTTTCTCAAGTTGACTAAGAGGCACATCTTATAATGGCAATTTTGATGTCTAAATGCCAAAGATGTCAATAAAAGTATTCCTCAAAGGTCTGGAGAAAAAGAGAGAATTGCCCTGTGTTTTGGTCTGTCTGAAGTCACCTTTTAGATATTTACAGTATTTATTCGTAGTCCAGTGTTGCTTATAGACCACAGCTATCACAGAATTCCCCTAAGGCTAACTCAGCAAAGAGAAAAGAAATTCTCTCTTTTTCTGTCTTCTTGAAAGGTAAGACAAGAGTCGTGTGCTTAATTTATAGCAAGGAAAATTCAGGTTAAATATTAGGAGCAAAAAGACTGTCAGGGCTGTGTTACACAGGGATATATTGAGCAGACAAGCCGCGGAGTTGCCAACATGGGAGATCATTCTGAACAGGTTATACAAACACCTCTTAGGAATGACAGGAACCTACTTCAAAGCTGGCAGAAAAAGTGAATGATTTTGGGCCCTTCCACACAGTTCTATATTTCTGGGATAAAATAGGAAAGTATCTGAGAATATAAAAAAAAATCAAAGGCCAGCAAGAGCAATATAATTCATGCTCAAGTACTTTTCTTCCCTGTGTCTTGTACTTCTCTGCTGTCAGCCAAACTCCCTCACAATCCCAGACCATCTCCTTTAGCAGTGCATTTTCATGAAGAGCCCTCTCTGCCTCATTTCCTCCTGGAGGGGAAAAGACATCAGAAGAGAAGATCTGTTCTCAAGTGTTCCTACAAAACAAACACATAATCCATACAACTGTGAAGCTTCTGGCATCCTCTTACTACTTTGATTTTTTGGCAGTTCTCTTTTTCTTGTTGTTAGGGGTATGTCTTGGTTTTGGTTTTGTTCCTGTTCAAGGTTTGAAAGACATAGCCCCTGTATCATAAGTTTATTTAATAACTGTTTCCTTTAGTGTTCTATTTTCATTCTCTGCCTGTGCTTCTTTCCGAGGTAGTTTTTGATTCTTGGTCACTCTGCTGATCCACATTAGCACATCTTAGGTACTCTGCATTGTCGCATTTCCTTCAGGCCCTCTCTGTCTTGATTAACTGCATAAGGAACGTAGGATTTAAACATTTCTACTTTGCAATGTATTTAAATTAACGATCTACAGCATATGGTGTGATCAGTAAGTTTGTAATAGAGAAATAGAAATGGGTAAGGTTGTTGTAGTGAATTAACACCTGACGCAGTTTTGAGTTGTGGGTTTTTTATGGGTTTTAGGCGTTGATTGAATCCACACTGCACAAGCAAGTACTTTTAAAAATTACTACTGGATATGCAGTTCTACATTTGCCAGCTCAATATGCTTATGCCCTCCAAAACACTCCTCATTTAACACTATTATTGTCTTTCATTGGACTACCTGAACAAGTAAAATCTTCTCACATGAGAATTTTGTTCTCTAGGTGGTATTCAGCCATACCTGCGGTCTTCACAGCTTTCAAACTATTCTCTTGTAAGTATTGCAGGATTTCACTATTTGCATTGCATGTTTTCAAAGGGAAAAAGGGGCCGTGATTTGGCAGTGGCAGTCCTGGTTTCTCTAGCCATTTCTGCCCTGGGTTTTTTCCATGGTAATAGAAAATATTTGCTCCTCAGTTTCTGCCTTTATAAAACAGTGATAATAGTATTGATATACAACAGTTCTATGGTCAAAACACACCTACAAAGTATTTCCTAGTGTTGGGATGGCAGAGACTAGGTCAAGTCTAAGTAAGTCACCAATTATAGATAAACTAGAAGGCAAAGATTAATTTAAGTTGAACTTTTATTGGAATTCACTCCATGCATGGGGTATACGAAGGAAGAAGGAAACCAAGAGTTTCTACCCACAAATGTGCAAGAAAAATGTGTTGCTTTATTTCTCAAAAAAAAAAATAAAATATGAGGGCTTCTACCTTTATTGATCCAGATTTACTGAAGTTGGATAGAAGTAGTGCATAATCTTTAAAACACACTTAGAGTTCACAAATTGGCTGAGTGTATGGTATATCATGCCAACACACTCTTTTACTGCAGTGCTTTAAGACCAGGACCTAGCTGTATTTCAGAAGAGTGAAAAAGCAGACTTGTAACTTCATCACTCTCCAAGTAATGTGGTAGTACTGCAGTACTCATAGGTGGATATTGACTCAGTACTTATAAACAGTACCTGTATGACTTATAAGGGAATAAGACCTGTGGGCTCTATCGCAAAGAAATGGCATGCTTGACTGCACATCACTAGACATAGGAATTGAATGCGGAGAGTCTGAAGATTTTACCACTAATTCAGAGAGACAACTATCTGCAGAAGGAGTTCAGGCTTGAAGGTGTGCAAGTGCCTGATCAATTTTTAAAATCACGAGAATGCTTCTTTTGTTTTCAGGGTATTTTGTTTGCATTTGTTTTTATTTTACCTGCTGTATATACCAGCAAACAGGTTCTCTCCACAAAGACTTCCTTCCCTGCAAGCATTACCTAAGTTCTTGCCGATTTTTGTGTACAATTCATGAAGGAAAAGATGTGAAATGAATGCAACTTTGCAGCTTAAGCTTCGTGTGATCAGGGGGTTCTGTTTCATGGGATGTGTAGACACACTGCATTTTGGTTTTGGTTTGTGTGGATACATGCCTTCTGAGGTACAGGTTCAGAGAAGTCGTCAAACTCACTCCATATCTCCACATTTGTTCTGGCTTCATGCTGAAACCAGTGTAAACATTTGGCTCCTATACGTGAAAATAAGGAGGTATGACTCAGCCCTACTTTCTTCCAGTTTTATGCCATTTCTAACTGATTTCAGTGTCAGCTTGATTTCAGAGAAGTTAAATTGACCTAAACTTAAAATGATACAACATTGAATCAGATCCCTCTGGCTTAAAAGATGTATTGCAATGTTATCTGTTCACTGACCTTTGTGAAATGAATATGGAGATTCCAGTTCAGTTCCTATTAGCAGCACACAGTCAGCAGTGAAACCATCATTACATATGTCTCCTCTCTGCAGTGCAAGAGCTCTGCAGATATATAGTCCTTTACTCCATTAGGACAAGTATAAAAGACAGTGTCATATATCTTAGGAGGAGAGGGCATCTCTGGGGTCATCAAACACTGCATCCTGCATCCATATCACACAAAAAAATCTCTTTTATGCATTGAAAACCTTTCTCTTTTTTAAAAAAAGGTATATTTTTGCTCCTCCTTGCTTGACAACAGTTCTTTTCAGCTGTCAGATTGGTCAGTGAAAGAGCATTCTGACCATAGCGAATGGCTCAGTTTGGTTTTTTTTTTTTCAACTTTCAGCTCTCTGACATAGAATAATAAAATATTCAGACTCTAGATAAAGAAACAGCATTTCACAAATTGCAGGATAACCCAATCACTAGAACTGCCCATGTGTTGGGAGCTACATGAGCATCTGAGAACTGAGGTGATTTTGTCTCTTCAATAGCTTACTTAAAAAATCTTAGTCCCCTTTTACCCATGGGACCTGATAGTGACCTTTCCTTATCCTCTCTAAGCATTTCTGGTACCTGAGCATATTCCTCTTATCTTTCTCTACACTAATCACTGTCTTTGCAGCCAGAGAATACTTACGCATGTAAAGTCCCTAATTACAACCATATCTCGATTACCTCAAAAACAAGTTATTTCCATATAATCTTGTTGAATAAAGCTCAATTTTAAAGAAATGGTAAATAAACTGCCAATTTCTTCTCTATCTTTCAGGAAATTGAGATTCCTGTGCCAACACAAAGTATCACAAGGTATAAAACTGAGATGCAGTTTGTACTGTTTGTGAAAAGCCTACTTAAAAGCGTGGGAAAATTGGTGGAAATAAAATGGTTTTATTTTTCCTTCTTATGCAAAACCTGATGAAAACATATTTTAGATGGAATTTTTTCAAACCTTTCTAAAGATTGCCTGTTTTGAAAAGTACTTTGGAGTTCACTGATGAAAAGTATACCAGGTAGTAGGTGGATATTATTACAGACACATCAGACAAGAGATATGAAAAGCTTTTATTATTATTTCCTGACTTACAGTGAAGAACACCACAGATTCCTGTTTCCATTTATCTTCTATTGCTTAAAAATGCCAAATAGCTGTTAATAGTGAAAATGTGCAGTTTAATAGTTTTCTTACCTATGTATTTAACTTGGCAGACCACAGAGAACCCTGATTATTTTCACTGTCTCTAGCCCATGAAAATTGTCACCTTTTTCCCTTCATTTACACACAGGGCTGTAATCAGAAACCACCTTAACAAGAAATTGTGTGAGGCTGCCTGCCAGAGCTTTCAAAACCAGTTTGTCATAACTCAGGAGCCATTCCAAAAGTAATTTCCAAAACCTTAATTTTGTTTGCCTTAAAAATATTTGTACTTTAAAACTTAACCGACAGTTCCATGTTTTTATTAACATCAAAGAAACTCTAATGTCAATAGAAATTTCATGACAAACTTAACTGACATCCATGTTTTTGAGGAGAAAAAATGCAAAATAGATGCTTACAGTAATAAACCTAATCTTCTCCAGAAAAAAAAAGAAAAAAACCCCAAATTTTTAAGGTTTCTTTCACATACAAATTAGCATTTTCTTTCTCCTCCAAAACATAACAAACTTCAGAAATCAGATTGTGCAGAACATCGAGGGAAGGAATTACTGTGTCTGTAAAATTCTTAGCTCCTTACCCTACTGCAATTACTAAAAACTGTAAAGAAAGAATGACCCAATAGGGAAAAAAAAGGAGCTTCAATCTGCAATAAAAATTCTCACCTACAGTAAACAAGTATGTTGTCTGCTTGTATTCAAGTTATAATGTTTCAGGGCATTATTAAGCATCAGGTTCCTATGGCTAAAATGGGTCACACATCCAAGAGTGTCCTTGTCTTCACCAAGGTAAGAAACTTTTACTCAGCTACGTCATCTGTTGTGTAACATCCACTTGGAACAGCAGTTAGGGCAGAGGCAGCTGGTTGCATTCTGGATGCCTAGAACACAGGGATTCTTTGCTTCTACTTAGGCATGGATCAGGATGCTAAATGCAGTGATCCTGAGGCATCATCAGTTGAGATTTCTAGCCTCAGAAAGCAATAAAAGATGTGAGAATATTATTTTAGATCCTATGTAGAACTGTATTTTTACCATGACATGTTCACTTCTGTAAGGACGGTAGTGGTTGTTGCTACAATAAGCAGTGTTTTCATCTACAGCTTAACTACTAGAAGCACACAAAGGAGAAAACTATGTTTAGTGTTTCATACTTTTTTTTGTAACAGAATCAAGAACAAATTACAGAGAAAAATGAAAACCTGACTGAGACAGAAATAAACCTGTAAAATACAAGTATAAATGTAATACAAAATTGTAAAACTTACGACCATGTGTGAAGTACTCTAGAGTCTTCTCTGAGAATATTTATCAGATGTTTCTTACTGTGTTCATCTTGCAGAAACTCAGGAGTTCCTCCTGAAATATCTAGATGTGCAAGAATGGCTTCATCGTTTCCACGGTATGCGGTTTTGAGGTAAATAAATCTTTCAGACTGTAAACCAGACAAAACAGATCATGTTGTTTATAACAAACTTTAAATAATACCTTAATTAAGAATTGGTTTAGTAAAAAGTATGATGATTCTGTGTATCCAAAATACAACCAACGGCTGATTAGTTCAACATCCACAGAAAACACTTCTTGGAAAAGCTCAGTAGGCTGTGTTTGCTGAAAATACAGATTATGAGTGAGCCAGGTACCCTCAAGGTCTGAAACTTTCACACAGACAAGTAACCATTAAATTAATTTTGTTCGAAGTTTGATTCTCACAATTGAAATAAAACTAATAAAATAGTCTATTTGAGAGAAAGAAAAGCCTAGCAGTGGACACAAACCTGACTGATGTAGAACTAGAGAGTCCAACTGATGATGGAAATTCGTAGGAATAACAGTTGCTTCCATGAAGTACTAGCTCATACTCAGGATTGCTCAGAAGCCCCAGAAACAGAAGAATGGAAATAGCAAATGCCGTCTGAAGACGGGAAGACAAGGAAAAAGCCACTTTACTGTTGTTTTCCTGAAAAGACAAGCAGACCCACCAGAATCTCAGCAGAAATTGAGGACAGATTAAAAAGCCAACAAAGAAGGTGGAGAGAAAGAAACAGACAAATGCACTGAGGGTTGGTGCTGGAGGTTTACAAAACATATGGTAAGACAGCTATTTCATGTGCTACGGAGTAGGGAGTGGCCCTTCATGGTTTGTTTTGGTTGTCAGTATTAAGCCAGAGGCCATTAGTAAACAATACAGTATTCAAAAATGTGGCATTAGCTTAAAGACACTGTTCTCCCCAGGCTAAGGTTAGCAGCAGTGAATACTCTGTAAGTGAAATTCTTTGCCTCAGAATTAATTTCCTTTAAGAAAACAAGATATTTTTCTGCATAGATTCAGAAGCAAAGATTGTTTTCTGTTAAAGCCACTCTACATCCCATACTCTAAAATGTTATTATTATTCTTGGTAGCTAACTTACTGTTTTGTTTCATACTGTTAACGATTCTGAAACTTACATTTAGGGTGGGTGCTCCTGATAAAAAAAGTTGGACTGGTTCTAGTCCATACTTTTCTTTCAAGTGTAGTGCAACTGCAAGACTAACATACGCTCCAAAACTGCAGCAAAAAGAGAAATTAAAGCAAAGTAAGCAAAAGCATGTAAACCCCATAAAATTTAAACATCATTTGACTTTCAGTGTTAACTGGCTATCTTGAACAGTTACTGAACTATATGACATGTAAATTATAGTCATATTAGCTAATTGACATGAAGTGTATTCTTATGCAGTCTACTTTTACAAATCAGACCTTTTTAGTCTCTCTTTCTTTTAGTATTCTCCTTAATTTGCAGTAAGAACAGTTATTTTGAATTCTTGTGACAGAGTGATCTTCAAAATCTGTGTGTTTGTGAACGGTTTACCCCCCTACATTTTAGAACAAGCACTGACACAAATATTAACAGTAATAACAATTATAATTTGTCAGTGTAGAAAGAAAAAGAAACACAACACTGCCATTTTTAGAAGATGTTGTGCCTGAAGTAATAGAGTCTTTGACAATAACAGCTTGTTTTAGAATGACTTGACAAAAAGCTTTTGCAGAAGGGTATTTTCCTAAAGTTTTTGCAAATAAAGGCAAGTAACTATCTGTTCCTCGAGTTCAAAGATAAAGCTCCTTCACTGGAGTATCTTCAAATGTATGTATTTTTACCTGTGACCAAAAAATGCAAATGCTTTCTCTTGCAGTTCTTTTAACAAAACACTTGCAATTTCATTAACTACGTCTGCCATGTCTTTTGCAAAAGGCTCCTGCCAACGAGATTCTCTTCCAGGAAGGTTTACAGAGAGCACTGCAGAAGAGGTGGAGGAAGGGAGAGAAAAGAATTATAGTTATTTCAGATAGAAATAGTACAATAATTTTAATTAAGCTTTTAAATCTATTTTGCAGAATATATAGATTATTTAAATTAAGCCTTCTTAAAGTTGATGCAGTGTATTTGCTATTCTCATACTGGTTTCTAATCTTGTGAAGAGATTAGGTTTACACCTCTTCCTTTACTCTCAAATGTTGCCTCTCCAACTGTTCTGATTGATAAATGGCCTTGGGTCAGAAATCTACAGTGTAAGGAATGAATAGATGAGGGAAAGAAGGTTGGTTTTCTAAAATCTTGACGTCACACATACTGCCAAACGCACATGGAAGTAATGGGTCAGATGCAAAGTATTTTAGCAGCAAAAGAAAAAAACACTATCTAATACCATAGACAGAAATGTTTGCATCTTACATACTTCCTTTCTGCACAAAACATCTCTGAAAGAGCATGCTGCACCCTGATTTTATTTATCTGCATCTGCATTTGCTTCTAGGCCATCTCCTTAGCAACTTTTTTGGAAGCAGTTCCAGTGAAAAAAAAGCTTTTTATTCCCTTTTTTACAAAAAAAAAAAAAAAAAATCCAGGCAAATCTGATGTGACTTGTGCAACTGCTTACAGAAAGCACACAGCATACAAGCATTTAGAGGACTGGTACAATTGCCTTGGCAATGGTCTCTATTTATGTCATATTGACTGTTATAAATCCACAGTTTAAACTTAAGTTTTGATACAAGAAGTGTAAAATCATACAAACACTCTGGGTAAAAGAACTTCTGTTCAGTCTCTCAACATGAGAGAACTAGGTTCGCATATCTTCATTGTTGACTTTGATGATGCCTTTTTTTAACATATTAAAAATATGACAGTGTACTGCTGTTTCTGAATCACACCAATAGTTTCTGAAGCAGTCAAGCATACTGTGGTCTTGTGAAATTTAGCTGTGAGGATACAACTTTTTAACCTATAATTTGATCCAAGGTGGCACAGAAATTTAACAGCACTCTAATGCAAATGCCAGCTCCTAATGGAATTCCTTTCTGGATTAGATCCACTGGATAATCATTGCAGTGCTATCAAGAACTTCACAGTCCATTCAAAAAAATTTGCTACCATGTATTCAGACATGCTTAACTTCACTTTAGCTGCACAAATGACTAACCTTCAATTGAACTGTTGAAGAGGCTGCCCCACCGAGCAAGATGAGAAGCTCCACTTCCAGCCCATGGAAAGCATATCAGCTTATAGAGAGCATCTGGCTTTCTATTTGAACAAATAACCACCTTCTCCATTCCTTAAAAAAAGCCAAAGAGAACAACACATCATTCTAGAACAAGACTTTTCAGGTAGAGCAAATTAAGTCTAATTTGATACAACAGGCTGCCATATTTTCCATCATCAGAACTACTTGTGATACATCAACTATGAGTTATATTCTTTTTGAGATGGTGGAGTAACTAGAGCAGCATTCAGCTTTATCACAGCAGCTTTAGTATTTTCATTGACTGACAGAAGTAACAGCAGAAGCAAGATGTGTAACTCCTTCCTTCTTGCTGAGAAGGAAAAATAGCATCAAATATGCCAACTGAATTGTCTCTAGCATCAGATACTGTCTTTGCTATCTGAATCTTCTTTCCAAATTTTCTTGTCCTCCATTCTTGCTTATTAGATTTGTGGATATAAGCATTGAGATGATACCCTACAGTTGGTAGCATATGCTCAGTATATGTAAGGGCTGATTCATGATAAAATACACTTGTATGCCTACATGCAGTCTTTTTTACCTGCACAGAAAGTTTTAGAAACACAACCAGATCAGAATAGGCAGCAATTCCTACCTATTTTAAAACTATGCAGTGCAAGCAAAACAGAAGCAAATCTACCCTAATGCTGCTGTGGCAATTTTTTGATTTTCACATATACATACGTCTAAACTGGAAAATTCATTTACTTTGTTAAGAATCACTTCAGAGAAACTCTAAGAAGAACAAGTCAAAAAAAGTGTATTAATAGTCACTGGGCAAACAGTTAAAACCAGCTGAAGGATAGCAGAACCAGTGCTGCAGAAGTAATTCCTCTGGTAGATTCATTTAGTTCCAGTACCATTAGTCCCATTTACACAGTCAGTTTTCTCACAAAAAGACACAAACCCTCAAACATTTCTGAAGCCAATGTTTTGACAATCAAATAAGAAAAATCAAACTGATTCCAAAGGTGATACAAAAATGTAAAGCCTGATAAAGAAGCACATTTAGTCAAAGCCCTTCAACTATTCAAAGATATACTACCAGTCACCGAGAATTTTCCACAGTTTCTACTCATACACGTTTATTCCATCCCCATTCAGTTTACTTTAGCTGTAAATACCTGAGTAGCCAGGAAGACCAGCAGTGTTAGGAAGCAACAGCCTGAGAGTGGATCTACTCCTCAGCACTGCACAGCAATGAGGAACAAAGCCAACTCAGAGGAGAAGAACAGATGTGCACCCAGGTGGCACAGCTGCCTGCTTTTAAGTCTTTTGTGGGCTTAAGGGGAGGAGCCCACACCCCAGAAAAAAGGCAGGGACTGAGTAACACAGCATCCCAAAAGGGAAACAGAAACATTGTGTGTTAGGTGTGACACATACAGCATTTGTCAGCAAAATGAGGAAGGTGCACTGCCTCAATCCCACTAATTTAAAAAGCACAGGTTAATATGCCCATGGCACTACAGAAGTTGTAGCAATTTCAGCACATGGTGACCCACAGCTTTACTGAAGGAAAAGCCTGATAAAGTATCCAAGAAAAGCCTGTCTGTTGTGAGACGTGCAGCACTCACACCTTTGCCGCACAATTTTGTAGGGGTCTGAAAATGTTGATGTAGGCTGCGTTTGGTTAGTAGGCCAGTTGTAATTTCTACAAGCTGGAAGACATGATGGTGCGTGAACACACTGGTTATATTCGATGATTGTATACTAGCTACCATATTATGCTCCTGGTGACCTGATGCTATCAGACAACCTAGAAACACCAGTGTATTTGTAACCACATTTGTAGTACTAGGAAGATTGGCTTTATTTATTTCCTTTTTTTTTTTCATTTTTAGTGTTACTCTAACAAAAATAGCTGTAACAATAGTAGTAAAGTAAAAATATTCAAAAGCAGTGACAAAAACTAAGGAACTTGAGTGCCAAAATGGGTTCTGATGCTTAACTTGAGACACATAAGCTGGACTGCTTTGTGGTTTTCACATCATTCTGCATTCTTCCATATTTCTCTTCATCATTTCTAGGAAACTGACAAATCTGTGATGTTCAGAGGAAAGCCTGCGTGTAGGTCTACCCGGTCAGTAAGCACTGCTCCTTTCCTACACAAGGTCTGCATTTTTTTACTCACTCCTGATTTCTGCTTTCCTGGGAAACCCTAAATCAACCCTACTGGCTGCAGCAGTTTCTGTGGGAAGGCCCAGGCTCCACAGTAAGGGCTGGTACCAGGACTTGCAGCTGCCACTTCCAAATGGCAAAAGTGGATTTTGTTGCTAAGGCTAGTGCTTTGGTGTTGCAATTATTATGAAGTAAGATGAAGCACACTTATGTTCGAGAGGTGCACAATTTAAAGCAGGTTACATTTGCTAGTCCTGACCTTTGCTGTTATAAACAAGACTACTTCTTCACATGAGGTATCTGCTTTTATCAGCGGTGTTTGATCATAAGGTGGCATTTATAAGCACCTCATATGCTTTATTTAGTCCTACCTCAAATTGTGCCAACTGTAAAATCTGACGCCCCGTTATAGCCCTGTTTGTAACATTAACACTTGTTAATGTTATAAAAGCCAGCTCAACCGAAATTACATTTGCCATTTCCAGGGCTGAAGGTAAAAAAAGGGCTTTACAGAACTAACTTTGCTAACCCAGTACTAGTACAGAATAGGACAGGCTGTTTTGGTTGGAAGGGATCTACAATGATGATCTAGTCCAACTGTCTGACCAATTCAGGGCTGACCAAGTTAAAGCATGTTGTTAAGGGATTGTACAAACGGCTCTCAAACACTGACAGGCCTGGGGCATTGACCACCTCTCTAGGGAGCC
>JBCJKH010013232.1:0-11712 GCA_039877255.1 Loriculus beryllinus | reverse complement strand
AGGAGCCTTCTCTTGTCCAGGCTGCCCCAGCCCAGCTCCCTCAGCCTGGCTCCAGAGCAGAGCTGCTCCAGCCCTTGCAGCATCTCTGTGGCCTCACTCCAAGAGCTCCACATCTCTCTTGTGCTGGGTGTTTGCACCCATCCGCCCTTGCTGCCTCTATTTCCACAGGGAATACCATTTATTGCCCTTCAATTTGCTCTCATCTATTTTCACATCACAGCAATGAATTTTGCCCTGGTTTGGCCTTTAAAAGTAACAGCGTGCTGCAGGGATCTATTTCTAACAACCACAGGCATCTGCTGCCC
This sequence comes from Loriculus beryllinus, assembly GCA_039877255.1. Lineage (NCBI taxonomy): Eukaryota > Metazoa > Chordata > Aves > Psittaciformes > Psittacidae > Loriculus > Loriculus beryllinus. Next base: position 11,407 of record JBCJKH010013232.1, on the reverse strand, counting down.
GAGGGCATGAGCATCATCTCAGAGCCAGCAGGCAGCACAGTGGTGCCCTGCTGCATTGTCAAACCCCAGGCCCTTCCATGCTGGATGTGATATGGACACTCACTGGCTTCATACAAGGATTTAGAGGGTATTTACTCCCCTTTCAGTTCAGAAAGGCCTCAGCAGTGCTGAGCAGGACCCTGCTCTGTGTTGGAAGGTTTCATTTTCAGGCTGAGCAACACAGCTGGGGTTTCACTCCAGTTAACTGAGAGATGAGGCTACAAGGACCACACAGCTCATGGCCAGGGGTACTCAGAGCATCCTCCTTCTGCTCCCAGCAAACAGGGGGCAAGATGCTGCCTCCAGCCACTGGCTGCAGCCTCTGAGCAGGTCCTGCCTGTGCCATGCTACAGCATCCAGATGTGGCCATCGGCAGCTGCAGCTGGTTTCTGCAGCCCTGAGTTTCACAATAGGCATGTTTTGCCTTTCACGCTCTTCTCGGGCTGGTGTTGCACTCAGGGGCCACTCTGTTGGCTGAAGCAGGGCCCCGCAGCCGGCGCTGGCTGGAGGAAAGACCGAGCTCTTGTGTTATTTCCCTCTGTGTCCTCCAAAGAGCTTCAGACACGGCAGCAGGACAGCACCTCCCGGTCGCAGGGCTTGTGGCTGTGCCATGTGCATGGCCCCACTGCAGAGCTGCAGGGAAGACCTTGAGTATGCCCCCCCTGATCCATGGGACCCCTTCCCTGCTCCACAAACCCTCCCTTTGGGTGAAGCAGGGATGGAGCCTGTACCCCAGCCCGTGTCAGGCAGCAGGGCATTGAGACCAGATGATCTGAAGGTCTTTTCCAACACAAACCATGGTTCTGAGCAAGCAGGGTGACGAAATGGGACTCTTCAGGGTGCTGTACACGTGGGTTTGGGGGTGCGGGGGAAGGGGAGGGGTTGCTTGGTTCACTTAAAAGGCTTTTAAAAATACAGCAAAGTTTCTTTCCATCATTTAAAAGCCTCTTTAGAGAGCAGCTGCCTCCTATTAATACTGCTGGGGCTGATAATCTTCACTGGGATCTATCTTTAGAGCTCTGCCAGCATAAATGGGAGCTGGAGGTGCAGAGGGGGGAGTGACTTGGGGCTGAGTGCTGGCTCCGAGGGCAGCCAAACCAGCTGAAAACACATCGGAGCTTCCCGGGAGGAGGAGAGAGGGGAGGAAGACAAAGAATCCCCTTGGCTTTTGGGGTGGGCTTGGAGAACCCAACCCTTCAGTGCCCCGATTGCTCTGAGATGGGGCTTTCTGCTTTGGGTCCGTGCTGGAGCGCTCAATGCGGCTGTGCTGGGGCACCAGCGGCTGAACAAACTGCAGATGTGAGGCTCTGCCCCACGCCAGCCTTGGTGCCTTGAATCCAGGCTGGAATCGAGGCAATTCCTCATTTTCAGATGCTGTCCTTTGACGCAAGCACAGCTTCAAAGGGGACCCTGGATAATCCCACTCTTTGGCATCAGCACTTGTTGGGGGGAAGAGGTTGAGCGGGATCAGAACTCTTTGAGTTGCTATTTCCTTTGCTTTCTTAATCGCTTCCTGATAGCCCTGGAGCACGAGAAATCCTCTGGAGTGAGGGCTGGGGCAGCTGCAATGGGGTTTGGTGGGGATCAGTACCAAGCTTCAGCTTTGCCTTGCCAGATCAGAGCATCTCCACTTTTTCTTCCTTGCTGTTGCTTAAACCAAATCCCTCCTTAGTTTGGCTCAGACTTATCCCAGGGATGAGCAGGGTCATTCGGGAACTCAAATCTCTGCCTGTTGAATGCGGCAGTGAGCTGGGACCATCGGCTCACTTATTTCAAGGCACTTGGGGTGATGAACATGGTGTGGAAGTGACTTATTCCCATGTTTAAACACCATTTCCAGGCTCAGTAAGGAGCTGCTGCCTGCATGAGAAGCAGCCAGAGCACATCAGGCCTCTGCGAGCACATGTGTCATTCAGAAAGCCACTGTTTTATTCACTCATTCATTCATTCATTCGTATCGTGCCCTTCAGCTGAATATCAGGGGATGCTCAAAACACTAACATGCCTCTTGCCAGAGCCTGGCCACACAAGTGGGCTGCATGGTTGGTGTCTGCTTAGCAAACTGCTGGAAATTGAGGTTATAGAGGAGATTTTGCTCTTTCTATGGCAACTGTGAGCTTTTTCTAGCAGTTTCAGTATCTTACAGAGGGTTATTTGCTATTTTGATGGCAGATGAAACCTTTAACCTCAGGGAGATTGAGGAGGGGTGTGGGTGATGGCTGTGGACCACCAAGATAAAGAAAGGTTGATGTCTGGGACTGGGATTGTCCCGGTCAGTGTGGATCTGATTTTCAGCCCTGCCAAATACCTGTGAGCTTTGGCTCAGTGTCTGGAGTAGCCCCAAAATGGGATGCTGGGAAAATCCTGGGTATTTGTGGAAAATTCCTCTGGATGCTGCTTCCCCCCCACCCCAGCACCGAGGGGCCCCAAGGCTTCAAGGAAAAGGTCCTTGGTACTTGACTCTGATTAGTGACTAACGATGGGCTCCGTGAACTCCGAATCCACCCTTAGGAGGGATAAAGCGGCACAATGCTGGGAGCAGAGCAGAACGCCTTTCCACACCAGAGGAAAAACCAACATTGGACTTCTGGTAAGCTCATTCTTTCAGCCACAACATACCACTCCCCATCCTTAAGGGAAGTTTGCTCCCTGACCTGGGAATCCAGCTCTGGGGCTGGTGCATCTCCCCAGGGACCCCATGGGTGGATCTGCCCGGAGCCCTTTCCTCTGATGCAGCGATAAAGCATCTGCCTGCTCCAGCCCCATCGCTCGGAGCTGCAGCGGTGTCAGCGGGGCTCGGGTGCCCGTCCCTGTGTGAGTGACGAGGAGGAAGACGCTCGTGCGTCGTTGGGACTCTCTTGCCTCACCCATGGCAGCTCCACCTCGCTGCTCACGCACGCTTCCGGGACTCCCGGCCTCCTCCTTCCTTCTTCCTGACGACTGAGGCTTTGCTCAAGGGAAGGAAAGATTTGCCTTGGGCTGGGTGAAGGGGATGGTGGTGAGGGCATGGGGATGAGTGATGCTCATGGAAAAGAGTGAGAACCCCAAGGGAACCCCCGTACGCTCCTCTTATTGTTCAGATTAATTTCATATTTAAAGGTTTTATGCTTTATGTGAGTCTATCCTATGGGAGTCGTGCTCTTCACTGGAGGAATAAAGGAGTGCTTAGGATTAGATCAAAGGGACCTTTTGCAGATAATGAGCCACACATGTGAACTTGAACCCCGCAGCCGGACACTTCATTCCCATGCAAATCATGGCCAGCAAATAGAAGTGATGCTAAGAACCACATGTGAAACACTTAAGCAAACATCAGGTCAGGAAAAAAAGGGCTTTTTTTAAGTCCTGAAAACACCCCTTCTAGGATTAATTATCAGCACAGCAATAAAACCAAATGGCTGGGCTCTTTCTGCTGGTCTGGGCTGTCAGAATTCCATGCCTCGACATGGCTGGCTGGAGATGGCTGATGATTTTATGGAGCCTGGTTGATTACTCCAAGCCAAACAGCACATGGAGAGAAGTGAAGGGATTTGTTTTTGCAGCGCAAACCATTCCAAGCCTGCAGCTGAAAAAGAGTCCTGAAGGAAATTCAAAGTCACCAACTGGAATTTTCTCCCAGCTTGGGAATACAGGGAACGCAGTTTCCATGAAATAATTGTTTGCTCTTTAAATAACCATTAGGACCATCTGAGTTTCGTGCTCTTGGACCTGCAGCATCCATCCCAGCCAGGGGGAAGGCTGGAGGCGGAATAGGGGAGGTGCAGGTGACAGGGATCATCCTTTGCGGCTACAAGCTATAGAAACCAAAGAAGAATAAAGGAGGAAAACATTCCATCTGTGTGATAAATAACGACATTCCTCCTCCCAGGAGCTCCTACAGGTTGGACTTGTTTTTCCTGCTGTTCTTTGGGATAAACCTATCATCTCTCTCTCAGGTATTTTGTGCCTAAGGTTCTCCAGCTGCTGCTACCCAGATCCGTCCCCATCGTTGTGATAAGGGGGGGTTACAGCAGGAATTACCTGACGTTATCTCTCACACCTGACTTGGCTCTTCAGAGGAGGAAAGGAGCCTTTGGAAATACAGGTTTGTCTGCTGCCAATGGGGTGAGGAGGAGCCGTTTCCTTGGGAAATGTGGATGTATTGAAAGGAAGTCATCCTGGTGGGTGCCTTGTGCTGTTGAGCAAGACTGGCTCTAAGCTCTATGCACTCACTGAGTATCCCTCCCTCTGGTCAGGCCTTGGAAAGTGGGATTTCATAGAACCCTGAGATCTCATCTCCATCTCCCTCTTCTGGCCGGTTAAAGCCATTCTCATTTGCCCTGGCACTATTAGAAGCTGTGTTACCCTCTGAAGTGATTTGCAAACAGTCACTCAATAGTGATTTGAAGCAGTATTACTTCCCCAAATCCATCAATATAATCTTGGTCATTGCTTTACACTGAGCTAGAGAAAGATCTCAGTTGCATTCATATCACCCGGTGCCCTGTGACTGAGAGATTCTGGTTTATAACATGGTAAAATCTGCATCCATTTGGGTTTCTTCAGCCTTTTCCTCTCACATCTCACGTGATGGGAACGGCCACTGTGGAGTCAATTTGTTTGCACTTTGATTGTATTTTTAGCATCCTACTTATTATTTAAGCTCCTTTCATATTCCCGGTTGTAGTGGCTGAATCATGATGGCGAAGACAATGTCCTTTATTATACCGTGGAAGGGGTTATTTTCTGCTTTTTATTTGTCTCAGCTCACAGGAGGCAGGAAGTGAAGCCTGTTCCCAAATCTCACTCCCATTTTGCCCAGTGTCATTGGAAGAGACCAAACGCTCACACTCCTCCTCCCCAGCTCTTGCTCTTTCCCTTCCCCTCGCTCCAAGCAGAGCAAGCAGGAAGGGTGAGGACCAGGAAAAGCTGGAATGATTTTCCCCTTGTTTTGTAATGAAACTTTGGAAAGAAAAGAAAAAAGGACAAGGCAAGAACATGGGTCAATCATGGACTTTGGCCAAATCACGTTAACGCCGCGTCTCTTTGTTCCAGTTGAAGATGATAACCAGGGGTTTAATGCACTCTGATGCCACAGAGCTGAGATTTCCTCTTCTTTCCCTTCTGCACAGTCCTTGCACCTATGGTGGCCCTGCTGCTGCCAGAGCTTTAAGAGCAAACCCCTGCTTCTATTAACCCTTGAGAAGCTGTTGCACTTCAGAAATGGGGTTGAAATCGGGGGCACGAGGGACAAATGTATCCTGAAATTTCCAATAATAATAATGAGAAGAAGGAGGAGAAAAAAAAGAAGAAGAATGAGATGAGTACTAAAGTAATGACAAATACCCTCCTTTGTTCAGTTTAAACACCTGCCCTTGACTCATGCTGCCTGCTTTATAAGCTATGTCAATGAATTGCAGACATTTTAACCCATAGGATGCATATTCCCCGCCATGAGGTGTGTCTTAAATTAGGGAGGAGAAAGGAAAATCTGTATTAGGCTGCTGCAGGTGATCTTGCTTTGAGCCATGCCGAAGAGTTCCCATTTGGGAGTACAGTTTTAGTACTTGGGGGAAAAAGAACAAAACCCAGCCCAGAATGAGCAGGTTTTCAAACCCGATTTGGTGTGTAAAGTGATTCTGGAAACCTCTGCATTTCTGTGTGACTCTGTGCATTGGGCTGGCAAAAGCCTCACCTCCTCCAGGAATGCATGTGGCTTGCTGAGGAGGCAGCCGTGCAGGCTTAGAGAGATGAAGAGTCATATGAATAGTACATTGTATTAGTGCAGTAATCATATAATTCTATGTATGATTATATATATGATTATATATATATGTACTATTTATAGTACATATAATTATTTACATTATGTACTATTAATATAGTACATTATAGATATTAATTATATATATAGTATATATTCTATATATGATATATAGTAATAATTTTATTGCCGTTATTCATTACAGGAGAGCTGTGGATGCCAGCTTTTGGAGCCATGGCATCTGTACTTTTCCCAAGTACTCTTTATCCAAGAGCAGCAACATTCACTGCCTTTGGTCCTAGCAATGGATATCCCTAAAGTTTTGTGGCATTTCCCTCTTCCCCTTTGCTGCTTTGGTTTCTGGTAAGTGAGGGTGTTATTTAGCAGGCAGTGATTTACAGTTAGGCAAGGGGAGGCGCATGTTCCACAAGTGATTTGGAGATTCCTTCGCATGGAAAAGCAAATTAAAAAGCCAGAGGGTAACATCCTTTCCTAAGCCACTTGGAAAGCCACATCGATTCCCACTGCTGTGAACCACAGCAGCTTAGTTGCTTGCAAAGAATGATAAATCCTGATTTTGGTGACTTATTGGGCCTAAGGATGAGCTTCATTTCAACTGAAATGGGATTTCAATAACAGCAAAATTTGAATAGCCTCCGGTGAAAATGATTCCTAAGTTCCTGGCCAAAGTAAGAGGAAGCAGAGATTTATTTTAACCCAACTGTGTTGCTAATATTTATTCATTGGTTCTCTTGGACAAGTCTCACTCTAGCATGATGGGGGAAATGGTATTTAAACTTTGCAGTAGCTTTTGGAGCAATGAGGCTGGATGAGGCTGCCAGTCTTCCCTGGTGATTGTTAAACTGGGTTTGATGTTCCACTGGAAATGAGAGATTTCCTGACTGAAGTGCAAATGCGCATTCCCACGTACAGCAAAGCAATGGTGTTATGGATGCACTGATTAACAAATGGGTCCAGGGTGAAGATGACACCAGGTACATGGTCACGCTGCTGTCAGAGACCCATCATGGGAGCTTTATTAGCACTGGGATTTCCAGTTGCCCTTGAATGTTACAGGGTCCAGGGTTTGGTGACACCAGACGTATTATTCCCGTCATACTCAGCATGGTGGTTTAGATACTGAAAACCTACATCAGAAATCCTTTACTCCACACTCACCCCTGTTTTGTCCAGCTTGTAAGTGATGAACTCTGCCTTCATGCCACCCACAACCCTCAGGATCCAATCCCAAGATATCCAGCATCCAGAAGAGACATAAAAGCCACGATGCTCAGTCAAAGGTAAGTGCAGCAACGTGCTGTTGATTTTCTCACCATCAGCAGTCCCAGCAAGGTTCAATGAAAGAGGCAGACACCAAAACCCCTTAAATTTGACATTTTATTTCATCGCAGAAGAAATCCAACATAGGCCTCATTATGTTATGCATCTTTAATTATAAAAATAAGCAAAGAAAATAACTTGCATCTTTCTCATTACTATGATATGTTTCAAATAACCTTTATATGAACACACTGAGCTTTAAAAATGTAATTTAAACAATAAATAATGACATATACCAGATATGCTCACTGTTTATTCCAGTACTCAGCAAAAAAAAAAACCCACCCCAAAAAACCCCAAACTCTCTCCCTCTTCTAAGTATCTTTAAATTATAAATACAATAATGCAAATTTATAATGGCACAAAACATCTAAAGTGCAAACAAATCACAATGAGAATCATGCAAACGTTTCTAGAGAAGCCCCTTCCCACCCCCGAGAGAAATCACTTTGCCATGAATGCAAGGTTAAAAAAATAAAGCATTCGAGATTAAATCAACGGTGAAATAATTGGACATGATATTGAGACTCATCCCCCAGCCCCAGGGGACCTCTTGCACCCAATTCAAAGCATCCACACTCAGGCATCCTTCCCTGCTGATGGGAAGCGCCTCGCGCACCTCCCCTGATCAGAGCGAGCTTTAAACCACCAGCTTAGCCCAAAGTTAGGCAAGGGGACCCCCAGGCCCTCTGATGTGATGGACATGTGCTTGTGGCTTCCTTGCTACTTCAGCAGAGGAAAGAAAAGTGACTTATCAAAGCAGCTCAAAAATGTGCTCAATGGCAGTGCTGGTATGGAGAGGCAGAGCTCAGGACTGCACAGGTCGTGGTTACCCACCATACCAGAGCAAATCAGATCTTCCCACTCATCTTCCCACCAAGGAAGGGGAGAACAAGTTGAAATTCCTACTGGAAAAAGAGCGTTACACCCCAAAGAGATAGGATCTGGGGTAATCTAACTCTCAGGTTTGGAGCAATTGAACCATCAATCAGCTTTATAAACCTTCTTTGGGTTTTCATAGAAAGGGATGCACAAAGCAACAGAGAAGCCACTTGCCCTGAGAAGCATCTCTATGGAAAACTGTGGCTGCTCGATGTCCTCAGTGAACTCTGCTGGTGTGAGCCCATATTGGCCAGGGTGACCCAAACCAGGAGCTGCTTTGCAATGCCAATGCACCCATCCAGGCGGTGTTTGGATGCTGCCCCAAGTCAAGTAAAGACCTTTTGGTAACTACTTCCCTACACAGCAACATGCACTTGATGCACAAACCCCAGCAAGACGTCCCCATTGAGCAATGCCCATCTCCCAGCAGTGCAGTGTGAGGTGCAATGAGGTGGGAAGTCACACACACACAGTTCTAGGATTACTTCCTAAGTATAAGTCAGACTTTCAGGGTCAGGATATTCAAGGGGGCTTTGGTTTTCACCTTGCAAAACTTCTTGGTGTTGGACTCTATATACCTGTCTGACTGCCCCATCCCTGGAGACATTCAAGGCCAGGCTGGATGTGGTTCTGAGCAACCTGATCTAGTCGAATATGTCCCTGCTCATTGTAAGCGAGTTGGAACACGATGACCTTTGAAGGTCCTTCCCAACCCCAACTCTTCTCTGAGTCTATGATTTAAGAACAAGCAATATTGCATCTCACTTGCCCTGGACGGCACAATTCAGAGTATTAAACAAATAAAGTAAAACAACAACGCTCTACCATCAGCAACATTTTTTGCTGCTTACAATTTTATGACAGCACTTTTGGGCTACATTTAATGAAGACAGCAATATTAGAAATGCTGCCACTGCATCTGGTTTCAATATATTAGCAGCAAGTTCTTGTTTAAAGGCTTTGTGGTTTAAACAAAAAAAAAAAAAAAAAAAAAGAAAGAAAACAACAAAAAAAGAGGTTATATTGCTTTAGATTTTGAAAAGAAAAATAGATCCCTCCTTTATGAGCTCTCTACTGGTTGAGCAAGAGTCATCCACTCTGCAGACGGACTCTAACGGGATGGATTTGGAGCGTGGAACTGGCCTTGTTGGTTGCACGCCACAATGTGGCTTTGTTTGGCTGGCTCAAGCCCATCAGGCTACTGTGCAGAGCGGCTGGGGGGGCCCCAGCTACTGCATGGGACCTCCTGCTCTGCTCCTCCTCACCCAGGCTGCTCAAGAGGTGGACGGGAGGAAGGCAGATGGAGAGCATCGTGCCTCTCAAAGGCAGGTGTGCTGCTTTGCTTCTGCACCGGAAGAGAACGAAGGGGTTTTCCTGCCTCTCCCAAAAAATCAGCTTTCTAAAGGAAGCCGTAGGATCCCAAGGCAGCTTTTAGTTAGGCTAAAGAGCTCTGCAGCAGCAGCAGCACTCCTGCTTTGGGTCTCACAGCTCCTCTGTGGAGATAGCGCTGGAGATGTTCAAGGCAGGACTGGAGGCATTCAAGGCCAGGGTGGATGTGGTTCTGAGCAATCTGATCTAGTTGAAAATGCCCCTGCTCCTTGCAGGGGGGTTGGAACTGCGTGAGCATTGAATGCCCCCTCCAACCCAAACTGTTCTGTGAATCTGTAACTGGCCAGTAGGGACAATTCTTTCCTTCCTTCCCCTCCACTTTATGAGAAGAGAGGCTTCTTTCTGGCCCTGCAATTCCTGTCCTCCACATTTTTCTCTCTCTTCTGTTATAAAAAGGCCACAGAGGAGAACGTGAACTCTTGACTATGACAGCAATGCTGTTCCCAGGAAAAAAAGAAATAGCTAACTTACAAAACTAAGTTTATGCAATAAAGTTATTCTATTCTGCTCCTTTTAAGCAGCCTCTCGTGGAATTTATGTACAGTACATGACAGATTTTAAAACTATTTATACCACAGTTAGACCAAGACCTTTAATACTCTAGTCTTAAGACAGGGTATGTTTCTGTTAGATTTGTTTTAAAGCTTTAGACAGTTAAATACAGTACATAGATGTTAGCTTTTAAATACAATGCAAGATTATGTAACCTTCTGACTAGCTTCAACCATTGCCTGGCACCTCTTTTAGTCATTTCCATAGTACAAAATGCTTCTTTCCTGATTTGCTGTGTGTTTGTGGGGTGGTTCTAACTCATTTTGCACTGCGGTGCCAGGTCACGGTAACTAAAGTCACCCACAGTTAGCGAGATTGGCAAATCAATGGGTTAACAGAGCTGTGTTGGAAGGATTAGGACTGTATGACACTAAGAGACCAGGAATATGACATTCATATTCGTCCATGGCCAGCACAGATTCATAACACGAATTCCATTGACATCTTTAGGATGTGCAATAGTTATTAGTGCATCTATTGTCTCCTACCAGCTTACTACAAGAGAGAACAAAGCTGTTCTCCCTGGTGCCGAATCTTCAGCCTTCAATGGCGTTAGTGCTACAGTACATTTAGAGTTTGGTGTCTGAAGGCCCGACTACTGTTATAAGGGTTATAGTTAAGACTAAGATCATTTGGGGGTGTCTTTTGTGGGGGAAAAAAAGAGATGGAGACATTTGGATGGTGGGAGAGCTGAGACACTGAACGCGGCTCCATGCAAAACGCTTTCTTCGAGAGGAACAGAAAAGAATGACAGGCTACCTCTAAACCCAGGTCCTAGTCGGCATGAAAACTAGCTACAGTACACTTGCGTTGGGTGCGTTCCTCCTCTAGAAGAGAGACGTGAGCTTTGGTCGTGCTTAGCATCCCTTAACCCCCACGGTCGCCGCTCCGGGGTGTTACGCGCTCTCGGCGGAGCCGCGCTTCGCGTGCGCCGGGAGCGGGAGCTGCCCCTCACCTCGCAGGGTCCTGAAGTAGAGTTTGAGCTTCTGCGGCTCCGTGATGCGTCTCCTGGCGAAGTCGGAGCGCGGGTGGCCCTGGGCGCAGTGGTCTGTCTGCAGCAGGTGGAAGAGGCTCGCCATGTTGGGGCCGATCTTCTCCATCAAGCTGTCCTTGATGGTGCTCACAGTCTCTTCGTCGCACTCCAGCAGGCTCCTCACCAGCTTGTTGTAATACCTGCACGAGGGGTACCAGAGGTTATGCCGAGGCGGCTTCCAGCCAGAGGGACATGGAGCTGCTGCAATGGATTCAAAGGAGGCCACAAAGATGCTGGGAGAGCTGGGCTAGGTCAGCCCTGAGAAGAGAAGGCTCTTTAAGGAGAGACCTTAGAGCAGCTCCAGTGCCTAAAAGGGCTGCAGGAAACCTGGAGAGGGGCTTGGGACAAGGGATGTAGGGGCAGGCCAAGGGGAATGGCTTTAACCTGCCCGAGGGGAGACTGAGCTGAGCTCTTAGGCAGAAGCTCTT
>JBCJKH010013229.1:0-17401 GCA_039877255.1 Loriculus beryllinus | reverse complement strand
CAGTGCCTCACCACCCTTACAGTAAAGAATTTCTTCCTTATATCCAATCTAAACCTTCCCTGTTTAAGCTTTAACCCATTACATAGCGAGAGAGATTATGAACAAGAAAACCAGCAGGCTATTAAGAAAAACTCAGGAAAAGTACTACCAGACAGTGAAATACATGGTAAGCACAGACCACCTAAAAGTCCACAGTTGCTAGTGCTCATGAGAAAAATGGACTTAAAAACCACACGGTCAAAGTAGGGTTTTCCTATTTATGCCAGTAATTTGAGTGGTCATAGGGAGGATGAAAGGGGGTTCCACCACTGACAAAAACTGTTTAGTCTTAACTAAAAAATATGTTTTAAATAATCAGAAAAAGGTAACCCACCCCCCCCCCCACCCCCCCAAGATTAACAAAGCCTTGGTGTTTTAGGGAAATTGCAGCTAATTGTGAGCTCTGTATCTCTACAAGTAACTGATGCTTTGAAGCTCTGAATATTCTGTTTTTTCTATATTGTGGAGTTTTCCTTTCACATCCTCCTTTCTCTACTTGTTTTGACATGAAAAGATCAGGTCATGACCACCCCGGAAGATAAGAATAACTAGAGAGCTAATGAAATCACGGCATCTTCATAACCAGGAGGAAAAGTCAAACAGCAGGAAGAGGCTTTTAGTTAAACTTTGTAAGTTTTGCATTTTTTAAAAGAAACCTATTTAAATTCCGTGACTATTTAACATTTGGAAAGACTATTGCCTCTGTTGAAAGTTCAGGAACGGGGCTTGTTTATCCATTTGAATTCTTAAAACATTGAGGAGTCCTTAATGTAGATCTCATCTGTGAGATGAGTAAAGAAAAGATGGAACAAACACTGTCTGAAACTCCAGCGTTCTCCTAAAATCTTAGAAGTATCCAGACTCATCTTCCCTGACAAGAAAACAAACCCTTTATTTGAAGGGTGAACACTTCAAATGAAAAGGTAAAGGAGACACCAATCTGAAATAAAGTTTCTGCTAGGCCGCCTTCGCAGGGAATTGTCAACTCAGTGAAAACCTCTAGAATGACAAAGTTAAAAATTCTGTTCACACCATTTACAGTTACTGCAAAATTTCTCCCTTCTGAATCTTCTCCTAAGATTATTGCAAAGCTCTGCTTAAAGAATTGTAACCATTGCCTTGTTACTCCATCATCTAGTATGGAGTCAGAGAGAACAGAATTATTTGGCTTATTTCTGTTGCTTCCTCTAAATTCTCACAGTATTACACCTCCCTTGCTTTTTAGAGAAAATATTTTCACAGACATGAAATAATTTTCTCTCTTTTACTTGATGATTCCCTGATATTTGAAGTAAATAAAAAATAAAGGAGAAATTACTTAGATAACATACATATGAAATAAATGCAATATAAAATAAAGGCAAGACAGTAGGCTTAATTATAAGCTCTAACTTCCAGTACAACTTCGGGGATATTCCCTAGAACAGGTACATATATTCAGCAAGTTCATGGGATATTTTTTCAAACTTAATGAATTCACACACTGACTGAAAAATGATGTGACAGAGAATTACAGAACAAATTAGCCTGAAAGGAATGTGGCTGAGGAGGTCAGGTATTCTAAACTCCTGCCCAAAACAGCTCCAATTAGAGCAGGCCTTCTATTGCCAAAGATAAAGATTCTGCAACTTCGTCGTTCCAACCTGTCCCAATATCTGACCACTCTTACGGAAAAGAGGAAAAAAGAAGAAAAGGGAAAAAGTCCTTGTAAGTGACTGTAATTTCCCATGTTCCAACTTGCACCCGTTGCCTTCTGGCCTATTTGTTGCAACTCCAAAAAGAATGTGGCTCCATCTTATCACGTAATTGCAGTTCTTGCCATCAAATTTTAGACCCATGTCTACTGTTTAAATAAAGCCATCTTTATGTTACCTTGAAATTCATGTGAGAAAGCAGGGCTACAGAATAATATAATCTCTTCTCCATGTTCACAGCATACAGGAGTCCTTGTCAGAGGACAATTAGCAGAGGTTTAATTTATAGTAAGGAAGCTTTAGATGGGATGTTAAAAAGACATTCTAAGTATAAGGTTTATTAAATCAGGAGAACAGTTGTCGGGTGAAGTTGCAGAGATCTTGGAGATCTCCATCCCTCGAGGTCTTTGAGAACAAGTTAGACAAACTTCTGTCGGGTATGACAGATACAGGGATCTGCCCTTGGGGCAGAGCAGTGGACTAGATAATCTTTGCAGTAATTTCTGCCCCTGTGTTTCCTAGTAAGGTTGAGACTGCCTCTGGTTAATCCAGGTGACTAGCACCCAAGCTTGAGCCTATGGGCCAAATTATAAAATATTTAAAGCTACTGAAATACTGGTCTAAATTACATATTTGCTATATAACATTTGTACCTACTTTTGCAAACTTCTGCATTTGCTCGACAGAGCTCACCTAAGTGAGCTATGCTGAGATGGTGCCCTGGGTTCAGCAGTAGCAGGCATTTTTCTCCTTAGTAGCTGGTGCAGTGATATGGTTTTGACTTTCAGCTTGGGAACAGCGCTGATAACACCAATGGGTTTAGTTACTGCTCAATAGTGTTTACTCTGACCAAGGACTTTGTGAGCCTCATGCTCTGCCAGGAAGGAGGTGAAGCCAGGAGGAAGCAGGGACAGGACACCTGACCCAAACTAGCCAAAGAGGTATTCCATACCACAGCACATCATGCCCCCTATATTAACTGGGGGCAGTTACTTGGAAGGGTTAGATCACTGCTCAGTTGGGCTGGGTATTGGTCGGCACCTGGTGAGCGGTTGTATTCTCTTCCCTTGTTATTTCCCTTATCATTGTTATTATTGGTGGTAACAGCAGTAGTTTGTGTTATACCTTAGTTATTGGACTGTTCTTATCTCAACCCGTGGGAGTTACGTTCTTTCCATTCTCCTCCCCATCCCTCCAGGAGCCGGGGGTAAGAAGGGGGTAATGAGCGAGCGGCTGCGTGGCTGACTCAAACCTCGACAGATGGTTAAGAATTCTTCCCCCATCAGTCATGAGAGAATGTGTTCTTTCCCCCACGAGCCGCTACAGGAAGGACATCTAGGTATGATCGGCAGGCAAGTGAATTTGCCTAGACTACCAAGGCAAAGCCTTCGGCTGGAGGAGAACCTCAGACAGGCCAAGCCTGGGACCTAAGGCATTTACTGCTACTGAAACTAACCCAAGCACCTATCCCCACTGCTACTGCTTTCATACTGTAATACAGGTAGGTTAGACCTGCGGCACAAGCACGTACAACATGAGCATTGTGTGATTTCCAAGCTGTACTGACATGATGCTCTCCAGCACGTCACTCGCTACAACAGTGGTGTTAGTTCACTTGGTAGCACAGATTTTCTGTGGTTAAATACAATGAAACTGGTACCTATGATAAAGAGGGTTTAGCCAATGTACAGGGGGTTAGTACAGGGGGTCCAACTAATGTACGAGGGGACTTGGTATAAGAAAATCTAGTGCCTGAAAAACAGAGTGAAGTTGCAAAAGAGAACAACAGTTATGTTATAAGTTTGTGAAATTTGGTTGCCCCACTAAATGTGAGTTAATTATTTCACATTGGTCTTTGAAAGTATTCTTAGCTTTGAAGAAGTCTGTGTTGAGATAACAGGATTTAGTGACCCCAATAAACATGAATTGCTTCACAGAATCCTTCAACTTATCAGTTGGTTTGTTAGTTTAGAAGCAGAGCCTCCCAAACATCTGCTAGCTTGGGATACTCCTTGTTTGCCTGTCCTGTAATAAATTTTGCAGGAACGTCACACTGTCTTAAACCTTTGCTAGTTAATTAGAAAGTTATAGATACGGCTGGTTTCAGCTACGTCCCAGTTGTAAGCCTCTGTTTTAAGGGCATTACCTGTAACATACTTCTGCAGGAAGCACAACTGCAATATTCCTTTTAGAAATAAAGTCCCCGTAGCACTAGAAGTGAGGTTAATAATATGCTACTGTGTACTGGACACTACGTAATACAGATACTTAGAACACTAAAGATGAAGTTCAAAACCTGTTTACGTCCACAAAACCATCTGTTTCACAATTACATCAGTGAAATAGAACATTTACTCAGAAAGAGCACTGTTTACAGCTCTAGTTAAAAGAAACAGCAGCAAAACAGAACCTGTAAATAGTGGTGCAAACTTTCTGGCACATGTATTTCAGTAATGTTTTCTCAAAAGTGGTCAAGTGATGACTGACAAAGTCACCTTGGCACAGAAAGATTAGGCTTCACATTTTCATAAGGTGACTATTAAAATAACTTTTCCTCTCTCTATGAGCTAAATATTTAATCCTAGGGAAAAAATAGCAGGGGTAAAGCACAGAACTGGCAACTAAAGTGCTCAGGAGAGTCGAAGAACTACCATAGCACAGCATGTTTCTCAGCTTCATTCACCTTATCAGACATAATTTAGATGTCCGACCCTTGCTGCTAAACAAGAGTTAGAATTCCCGCACTACTTTGCCCCTGGCCTCCTGCTGAGACAGCCACTGAATAAATAAAATCACAGCATGCAAGTCTACCTGTAAGCCTATCAGAAACATGGTAACTCATTAACTTGGTGCCAGACAGACACAATATAGTTTCAACTTTTAGTTGCCTAAAATATACCTTTATATACCTTTAATTACCTGAAATGCCTAGGTAGAAGTACAGTTCAGACACATGCACATGAATGGAAACCTGCCCAAACCCCATCGATGTAGATACATAGATTTAGACTATTCCTCACAAAGTACACTTTCCATACCAACAAAACCTGTTTTCTCTTTTTTTCCAGCTGACTCAATGAAAAAACCTGAAACACCTTTCAATACCAAACATTACCCCTTTCAAATGAGACAGCCTAAGTTCTCTCCAGTGTTCAGCTGCATTCTAGTGATCTTTGCACACGACAGCTTATTTTGGACAGTGTCAGGCATTGGACACTGTGGTATTATTGAAATGCAAGTGTGTGTTGGAGGAAGCAGTGGTAGGAAAAAGATCTTCACAAAAAAAAGCGGGGGGGGAGGGGGATGACAGCAGAAAATACTTTCTTCACCTCCTCAGTTTTTACTATCTAGTTGTAATTTGAGTGCACACAAGATATAAAGTTATAGTCCTAAAAGTACTCATTACTATATATACAAAACCATTCAAGTGAATCAGAAGATTTTTGATCAGCTTAAGAAAGAGGGAAGTAAGTGAGACAGGAAGCTCTCAGTGGAACAGCCAGCACATTCTAGTAGTATGAAAACCACAGCTTTCTTCTAAAGCCTATACAAACACCAGGTATTATTTCAAAGATACTGTAATGTACACTGTAAGACTTCTGAACATAAGTCAAAGACAACACAATTAAACAAAAAGTTACGGCAAGAAAAAGAAAACCAATCAGATATTTGGAACAAAACTCTAAAGCATTAATATTGGCACCAACTTTTAGTACAGCATTACAAAAACACAAGTTCCAAGGAGAAGACTACTGCAATGAATTTAGATTCGGCAGGAAGGATTCTGAATTTGGGCTTTTTTAAATTAAAAAATGAAATGAGATTTAGGTTTTGGCAAGAAAGAAACACTCTCCACGCAACTTAAACCTGCTGTGTTCCCTTTGCTCCACCTACATATCCCTGCTTGCTCCTCGAGACATGGCTCTCTTCATACTTCCTTTTAAGCAGTTCCTGGTGTTGATGCCATGCGCACATATGCTAAATG
Source organism: Loriculus beryllinus (assembly GCA_039877255.1). NCBI lineage: Eukaryota > Metazoa > Chordata > Aves > Psittaciformes > Psittacidae > Loriculus > Loriculus beryllinus. The sequence continues at coordinate 11,683 of JBCJKH010013229.1, read as the reverse complement.
ATTCCCTTTCCTCAGTAAAAACTTTCTTCAACAGGAAAACCTAGTTCTGAATGTTTCAATAATCTAACACTGAAAAATAGGATTAAGAAGAAAAGAAAAACAAAAGCCAGAAAATTTTGTTCTCTTTAGAGTAGAATGTCTTCTGATTTATCAGATTCCTTTCTGCCCACAAAATCAATAGTCCATGATTTATGGTAACAGGAAGGAATTCAGTAGCATTTTCCAGGAGCTCAGAACTGACAAAAGCTGGCTTGAAGCCACAGAGCTCCTGAACAAGTGCCACTGCATTGTTTCCCACCTTTGTTCAGCATGGAATTGTTCTTGAGCTAATAACCCTGTTGGACTAATCCTGGCCTTTTTAGAGGCAACTGCTGTGTTTCTTCACCTTTGGTAAAGCCCAAACAAATGGACCCTAGACACTGAAGATACAACTACACAGAGACTCTAGGTCATACAGGAAGACCACCACTTTATTCTTCATACACTGTTAGTGCTCAATAAATGCAACACAGGATAGAAATCTCAGATTCAGTGTGTTAAGAAGCCTGTGGCATCCCCAAATAAATCTGGCAGGCTAGTCAAGGCTTTTTGGGGAAAGTAACCACAACAGTATCCACAATAAAGTAAAACAACTAGGCAAAGGAAAGCAGCAAAGACTGCTGTTATTCCCAAGCCCTGTTCATAATTAATGTCCTGTACATAATTATTTACAATACCACCATGTTGTGTCAAGTGACATAGGAAAAAGCCCTGATCACAGGAAAGCATGTCCTTTTTTTGCAGTAAAATACTTACAGGACAAGACAAGCATGATTATTATGGATAACACTGGTTAGGAACAGTTGACATGCATATGAATTTCAGCAGAAAGATCTTACAGTATTTTGGTTGGCAACCAGTGAACCTTCAGGCAGGCAAACACTTGCTGGTTAGATGTTTATAAAATATATAGAAAAGGGGCTTTAGAGGAATGCCTGAAGCCATAGTTTGCATACAAATACTACCTTCCTTCTTCACTGGTTAACTAAATGTAGAATTAGCACCAGACTCCCACTTCTTTAACGTAAGTAAAGACACCAATTTTGTTTCAAGAATGTGAAGCACAGAAAGGTTTTCTGCCTTCTGCATGTGCACTAGTACCCACTCTGGCATAATAGACCCTAACCCAGAATATGGCAACCAAGTGCCCCATTGCAGTGCAAGGATACATCCAACATCAGAACACTAGCAAGTAGTCACAAGAAGAGGTAGCAGGCTTTAGCTCAATTAAATATTAGTAAATAAAAATCATACCTTGAAAAGTGCAGGCAGAGTTGTGTTTTCCTTTTGGTGGCTCTTCGAATTTATGGCTTCGCTCCCTTTGTTTCCAGAACTGAAAAACAAAGATATATTTTGTAACACTAAGGACTTGCAGTATTCAAGTCTACCAGAGAGCCAAAACAGAATTATTCAATTTAAACACCAGACAACATTAACCTAAAAGAACAGAAGAACTTATTTTCCAAACCACAGCCCATATTCTGTACATGTTGCAACTGAAAAAATCCATGCCCCCAAAAGCCAGTTTCACCTCATATAGGTTTTCAAACACAAGCATTCAGAAATGGCACACAGCAGTTCAGTTCTTCCAGCTAACCCAAACCCTACCTTACTGTGTATTATTTTCTGCCGCAAAAGCATAGTTCAACCAATCATCTACCACAGCAGCACTCACTGCCATGGCACTACCTGGCACACCTGGCAGCTAGAACTTACTCCCAGCCACTATTATTGAGGACTGTGATTGAGTGTAATGTACTCAGGGCACATGGAAACATCACAAATCACAGCTACCACTGTTCAGTGAAGAGTTATTAAATGGCTTTGCAGGCAAATTCAGAAGAAAATTTAGGAAGGTGACAACAGGTATGTTGTTCTTGCCAAGGAAACATTCCCTGTTCCATTCTAAATGTCAGAAATCCAAAGTCCCATATATACCCTTATTGCCAGTTTATCTTGGTCAAAATTTTCTTCAGAACCTATCTTTGGAATGAAGGGAACCATTCTCCCCCTGACTCTGATTCTTAGAAGGCTCCTTGAGCACAATCCAGCTGAAAACATTCTAATCAAAACTTTTGTGCTACATGCAATTTAAAAGCATGAATGTTTCAAAGACAATGTTAGAGGATGCTAATGACAGACATCAGTTTATGCACTGCACATCACAAGCTGAATTAAAATAACTTTGTACCAATATATCATGTGAGGAATGCTCAGTATTGAAGAGAAGTCATAATTATTCACATAAAATCCTCATCTATTTTAGAAACCTAGCTTTGCTACTGACAAATGGACAAGCCCTTACTTCTGAACTTGTATGAAGAGATGAATTGAAAGCTGTTTAAATAAAAATTAAACAATTATTTTCATTTTGGTGTCTTTCTGCCAAGATTTTAAGCTTAACATGATCCAGCAGTGTGTGCTTACAGCCCAAAAAGCTAACCGCATCCTGGGCTGCATCAAAAGGAGCATGACCAGCAGGTCAAGGGAGATGATTCTGCCCCTCAAGTCTGCTCTCATTGAGACCCCCACCTGCAGTACTGCATCCAGCTGTGATCAGAGGGCTGGAGCACCTCTGCTATGAAGACAGGCTGAGAGAGTTGGGGTTGTTCAGCCTGGAGATGAGAATGCTCTGGGGAGACCTCCTAACAGTCTTCTAATACCTAACGGGGGCCTACAAAAAATCTGCAGAGGACTTTTTACAAGGGCTTATAGGGACAGGACAAAGGGGAATGGCTTTAAACTGAAAGAGGGCAGATTTCTATTAGTTATAAGGGAGAAATTCTTCACTATGAGGGTGGTGAAACACTGACACAGGTTGCCCAGAAAAGCTGTGGCTGCCCCATCCCTGGCAGCATTCAAGACCAGACTGGACAGGACTTGGAGCAACCTGCTCTAGTGGAAGGTGTCCATGCCCATGGCAGACAGGGGGGGTGCAACTAGGTGATCTATAAGGTTGCTTCCAGCCCAATGGTTCTATCGTTTGCAGAAAGGATTTAAACATACCGGAACTCCTACTGCTACTGACTGTTAACCACAGGAAAGCATGTCTCATTAGGACTTCTGAAAATGAAGGTTTTCCTCTTTGTGTGGTTTAGGCATCCAAGCTAAATATACGTTTGTATACACACAAACACAAAAGCCAATCTGACTATTAGTTTCCTTCTCAGCTGCTCAGAGACAACATTGCCTGAACAAAAATAAGAACAGCACTCTCCTGCAATTAAGTTTTTCAAGACCTTCCAAATCTTTTCAGATACATCAAAAGAAAAGCTCCTTCCTCTCTTTTATACATCATCTTCAAGTTGAAATCCATGTACTTTCACATCACCCCAGGTAATCTTCCATAACGCATTCATAAACACAAAGATGCTTTTTCAGGGAGAGCATCAGACAGAAAGTCTTGCCTGTTCTTTGCTTCCCTGTAAGACAGGGCAGACCCTATTGATCAATTCTGCTGTTAACGTGCTTCAGGGAGGAGATATCACAATCACTTCTGGACAATCTGGCACACTAATAAAAGTGTTTCTCATTACATTTTGGTTTTGGGTTGTTTCAGGGTTTGCTTTTTTGTTTGTTGGGGTTTTTTTTATATAAAACCCCCACTCTTGTCAGATGTGTACGGCTTTTCCTGATGCTGATACACTTGACATGTACAAGAATTCCCGGTACATAAAAGCAGAATAAGGATGTTGATCTCCACCAGACATTCTTCCTGGCTTCAGGAGCTCACTCTTTATGGAACTTGTCTGCAGACTACAAATCCTTGCTCGCTTACAGTATTGCCAGCACAGATCACCAGCACCTTTTTATCACTTTGTTTTGTTCATATTCTTTTCTTCATACGTTCCCAAAACTTTTTTCACTTTCCTACTTAGTATTCAAAATACATGCCTGCATTACTTCTAGCTAGCCAGGCTTGGACAGATTGCTGTGAAATTCCATAGTGTACATACCAAACCCAAAAGAATGCAATTCAGCAGATAAACATCTTCAAAATCAACAAGTAATAAAAAAGTATCAAAACTTTACTTTCCAGCATAAAATAAACCTAAACCTGGAAGCGATTCCCCATACCCTTTCATGGCTTACACCAGCATTTCTACATTCCTTAACCTTTTGCTTTACGGTGTAGTTCCACAACGTGCACACTCTGTCAGCAGGACCAGCTTTAGAAACCTCCACTCCTTCCTCCTCTCAACCTCAGCTATCTCTTCCCACCCTTAACTCAGCTGAGCAGAGCTCTCAGTTAGGGCCATAGTCTTGCAGAAGAAAACCAAGGGGGGAGCAGAAGTTTCCATCAGGAAAAAATCAGCCCGTGATCCAGTTTAGAGTGCAGTGATTTTTGTACCAGCATTAATGAAGGGGCAACGAATGCCACTCAACAGGCAGGAATGAGCAAGCACCAACCACTGTGGCTCTCTTCACCACTGCAGCTACTTTTCGTGAAGCTCTTCTACCCTTAGCTAGTTTTAAACGGATCTCTGAAACAGAATGACTCATGCTGAATGAATGAAGTTTACAGTACAAAACCTTGATTTGCTGCAAACAGGCCTTTTGGATTGTTCAGGATAAAATTGTTTTGTTTTTCCCAAAGAGTCAAGATATTTTTTACAGCCTAAACATCACAGCCACAGTAACCAATGCCAGGTTTGCTACTTGGACTGGAGCAAAGGCTGTCTACAGCTCACTGGGCTCAAATGATGCAACTTACCACTTCCTACTACCAACCCCTATAATTTTCAGGGGTTTCCCCCTTCTCATCATTGCATCAATAACTTTAATGTCACTATTTACAAATTTTGGAACATTGTGTAGTATTTTCTCCAAAAGTTCCCTGAAGAGGAAAATAAAGTAGTAAGGCTCATAGGCCCACACACAACCCTGCGCTCCCTGTTGAAAAAATCCCATGGTGGAGCTAATGTAATTATGCCACACATATTCTTACACTGCAGCATAAACCCATGTTGTCCATATAAGTCTATTCAGAAACGCAGTGAACACAATTCTTAAGCTATGACATTCACAATTAAAATTTATTCTTGGGAAATGTGTAAGACATTTAGTATTTATGCTGAAAATTATCCATTCAATTTCTTTTTATATGCCCATGATAACCTTTTAATTAGTGGTTAAATGTTATACTTTCAAGAACTGCATTCTAAGAGGGTTTATATATATTTTTTCCTACAGGACAATCTCAGCAACTAAATATTGTTAGAAATGTTGACTTCATAGCTACATGATACTACACCACTAAACTCTGCTGCCTTTGATAAGAACTGAAAACAACAGATTAGTATTACATGCAAGCTTACCATGAACTAAGGATTCCACCCCATACGCATTTGGACTACATCTCTATTAAGAAAGTTTGGCTCCACAGAGTTTCAGCCTTGCTTTGAGTTTTTCCAGACTGGTGCATTTGAGGAGTGCTTTGCCATAGCAAGTACTCAGCATGCTATCTCCAGTTCAGCACATAGAGAATTGGGCTTGTGCTTAACCACACGGATTGGTTTACTGCATCAGTCAGCCAGCTCTTGGAGAGCATTTCAGCACTTGCTAAATTAGGAAGATGAAGCTCATGAGTCTTCAACTCCATGCTTCACAAACTACTGTTGTTACTTTATATACCCAGCAATAGGGCTCTACTAACACAAGTTCTGAATCAACTTTGCACTTGCTTTTAAGAAGTGAAAGAGATCCTAGAAGACAGAAAACACCTCTGCTACATCAACTTACTTCCATGGACTTCTGAAGTATACAGGCAGTCATTTACAAACTGTCACAACCACTTGTTCAATGTACTTGCACAGATACTACTTTCACTCTATAGATTGAGAAAAAACCCCCACAAGTACATAATTATTAAATAATGCCCAGAGTAATAAAGACCCTGTCAAAATTAAGACTAGGAACTAAGCCTTTCAAGTACTCAAATTTGTAATCTACTGCCGTCCTGCTGCTATTTCTGCCAGACATTCCCTTTTCTCTTCCATATTAGAGCATCCAACATGGATGGGTTAATCTTCAGCAAAGGTTGAGGGATTGCCTAGACTGTCATACCAGCATGCCTAATGTGATTAGCATCACTCCCATTCTTTAAATAATCAAGACTAAACTCAAGTTACAAAAGATTCCGTTCTGTATCTTCTGCATAAACCTTTCTTTGTGTGGTTTTCTAATGCTTTCTGTTCCTCTGCTGCTGAAATTGTTTTGACCTTTCTGTAATACATGGACAGGTGGTGCCTGAATCAGAAGCAGGTTTGTGGTCCAAGTTTTTAATTATTACACTTATGCAGGTGAGGTTAGAGATTTGTATGGGGGAGATATTATTCTACACTGTTGCTCACACAAAAAGTAGGTGCATGTAAGAAGTGTGTGCCTCAGGTTAGTTAATGTACATGAGTGATCACAGTCAAGAAAAAAGAAATCAATTGAGCAAATTTAAATACATCTTTGCAAGGTATTTTCCAACCCTAAAACCAGAACAAGACAACTACAAACAACCGCATCTTTAAAAGGCCCTCACGGCATCTCTGTGTGGTGCAAGAAGTGTGCTTCCTCCATCTTCGTTCTTCATAACAATTCCTCGGAACTTGCAAATTAAAAGCCCATCCCCTTCTTCCTTTATTAATCTACCCCACCCATGTTATGCACGCAGCAGATTGTGAATGTGTTGTGTCAGATAAAAAAAACCCATGAGCTACAGGCAGCATGTAAGTGTAACAAAGCACAAACATGCGAGTTTTGGTGAGGCTGACCACACACAGAGCTCACCAAATTGAAAGAAACCACTGTGACATTTTAGGTTCCTTTTACAAGGAGAAGGTATAGGGCTGCTAATTGCTGTTTGCAAAGGGGGAAGTTAATGGGCAGTCTCTTAAGTAAACAGGGACAGTTGGCTAAAGCTCAACTCAAGCCACACTGGACGTGAACTCTCCCTCTTCCCACTGCTCAGAAGCAAAGTGTCTTCCAGTGTGGCAGCTCCAGCATGTACTTCTCATGCAGTCCAGATGTTACCAGGTAGGCGAGTGCTCCACCATTCTGCCATCTCTCTCTCTTTTCAGGGAAAGATGACTCCCTGAAATCAAATCCTCTTTGCTACTGCATTAAGCTATCATCACTTGGTTTTAACTGGTTTTCTCTTCAGATTACCTCAGAAACCATTTAGCCATTTAATGTGATGACTTGTAATGGTGGGAGAATAAACAATGCCTAACCTGAGAGATGCCCCAGGGTGCCAATAGGCAAAAGGCTTCTACATCTGGCTTTAGTGGCATAATGCTAATAAACTAAGCCAGACCTATACATGTATTTATCTATCCAGGTTTCATGACATCACGTGTGACAACTCCTTCCCAATATTTTCTAAACAGTTTTCCTCAATCCTTTTTTGGGATTGTTGATACAGACTCTGCTGAAGTCTTCACTTAGGCTAATGTCATTTTTAGGTTTCCCTTCTTGCTAGTTTCTTTATTTCAGCATTCTGGGTTGTGATGCCAGCTCCTGAGCCCTCGTTTTTATCTCTCTCTGGACAAAACTAAGGCTCCTCTCTGGGAAGTAACACCTCATTTGATCTTGGTGTCATGATTCCTTTCCAATTTTACTTAGTGCCAACACAGCAACGCTTTCAGTGGTGACCTCCAGAAGGATATTTCAACAGAGCAACAGAGAGACTGCTAACAAGGATCTCATCACTTAGTACTTAAAATCCATATGTGCAAGAGCCTCCATGAAGAATGTGAATGAGCTGAAAACCACGAGTCTAATCATACTATCAAATATACATGTGCAAGACCAAAATCTCCATGTAGTTTCAACACACTACAGTCTCAAACCACATCCACAGACCAGTAGTTGTTACGAAACTTTTATTGTACATCTGCAAAGAGCCATAGGTTAACTAGCATTGTTTTCTTCTCTGTTCTGGCTTCCAAGTAGTAATTAAAAAGATAACTGCTAAAAATTCAGACCTTTTGATTAGCATTTTTCTACGTGTACCAGTTACCCTACTTGCCATACAGACTCTTATGATTATGGAAGCTGGCCTCCTGCATAATCTAGATTACAAAATTTTACCAAGGGAGACTTGTGACAAGCCTTTAACACCTGACCAGAAGATACAAGCTTTGATTAACAACCATCAAGCAATGAAAAATGTACATTTGTAAGTAAGACTTTTTCTACGTAAACTACTACTAAATTCCCTACTTACAATTAGGCTAACTAGTTTGATTCGTCAACCCTCATCTCTCAGCTATGGGATCAACCTACATCTATGTGGGACAGATTACAAACGCCTTGGGTTCAAATATCCTCACTGATCTACTATGACATGAAGCACTTAACTCCCATTTCCCTTCCAGTTATATACCTTGAGGCAGAGTCATTCCTCAAAATGTAACCCTGTCATTTCAAAATCTACTCTTAAACAAACTAAATGCTACTGAGCTACTTAATTTGACTGTGGGAGGGAGGTTTTCCAGACATCAAATTCTTCTGGAGCTCTTCTCAGAGCCTTTTTTAGTTTGGCAGCATCTTTTCCATAATAAATAGTGGACATCACAACTAGACTCGGTTACTCTAGTAACCAGAGGTTGTCCACAGAATACATGTACTTTGTCACATAAACATCTGAGAACCACATTTTCTCTCCATGCCACCACTTTGCTTTATGCAAAGCTCATATTCAACTGCCAACCACACAACTTAGTCTGCTTTTAATGTCGTCATCTATACAGCAATTCCCACACTTACTGCTCTAGTCATCTGCAAACTTCACATGCTCCAGTTTTGTCCTCTTTCAAATTACTTGTGAAGATAACAAATAAATTGATTCAAAAATAGACCCTTTTAATTTTCTTCAAATACATAAAGTAGAAAATTATTTTTCACATCTGGTCTTTTTATAACTCTCCACATGTCAATTATTTAGCCCACTGCAATTACACTTGCAATTACTTTAATTGATGCATCAGCACCAAGTCAGATGCCTTAAGGAGTCTAAAGTTACTATTTCAGCAGTTTATCAACTAAAGCTGCAATCTCATCAACAAAACTGAGTTCGACAATTCCCATCCTCCAGTGACGTTAGAACCAACATTGTGTATGTTAACATCTGAGGTCACCCAGTACCCTTGGTAAATCAACATTCAATCCTTACCCTTTAATTCAACCAAATACAATAGGCTTAAAAGTGAAATGCCAACACCTTACTCTAGATATTAATACCACATTTGCGAAGCCGTTCGTGCAGCACTGTGCAGGCAGGCAGAACTATCAGAACCTGATCTACAAAGAGAATTCAGACAATTAAAGAGTCAAACTTTTAGCACGTATATTGAATGACATGAGCAAGGGTACACTAAACATAATAGGTTAAATTAACCGAAAGGAAAACAGTATAAGCTCAATGGCAACAAGACATGAGGAAATCAATGAATATTCCTAAAAACTGCCTTCTGCATTAAATGATAGTTAAAATACAATGGTATTTTAACATAAAATAGTAACGAGCTCTTTCCTCTGCTCCCTTCCTTCTTTCCGTTTCCCCCCACACACCCCCTTCCAGAGAATATTGCCTTTTTGAAAAGCTTCAGATTTGGCCATTTTGGCCAAATTCTCAGCAAGATTCCCAACGCTAACACTGTTCCCGGGACACCAAAAGGTGATAGCAGCAACAAGGTCTGCTCCTCACCTCTGCCAAAGTTGTTGGGGCTTGTCTTAAAGAGAGGGGGAGAGTTTGCACAGAAATTAAAATCTGAAGTTCCTGTCTCCTACTCCTGTGCTTCAACTTAGGCCACACACATAGGGGAGGAGACAGAGAGACATTAATATAAATGGAAATCGTAAAAACAAGTTGGTGAGTTTGAAATTACAGGGTCAAAGGGAAGCAAGGCTGCTGTTTTGCTTAAAACAAATAAGGAGGGAAGTGGAAGCAAAGGAACAGAAAGCAGAGAAATGTAAAGGACAAAACAGCCAGGAGCAGGCAGAAACTTCGGCAAAAGAAGTGTTAACAATCAGCTGATGAATTTAAGTGTTGGAATAGCACAACATGTATTACTTTCAATTAAACTATCCCACTTCCAAACTGGTTTGATTACAGACAGCATTAGGCAAGTTAGATTGTTTCAACTGAAACAATGTTTCCTTTCAGACCTGCTTATGCTGCTTACTCTCATAGTCTTTGCAAAGCTAGGTCAGCTTCATGTTCTGCATTAGCAGCACTGTGCTATATGCACTGTGTGAGCTGCATGAAGTGTGTTAGTATAAAATTAAGAGGTTTTTTTTAATCCTCTTTCAAAATGCAACTAAAAATATCATGGAAAATAAAGATTATGCAAAATTAGAGGTATGCCACATTTTACAATGCAAATTTATAGCTAAAATACGAGAACCAAACCATGTCTTTACACTGAACATGCATTTACCTTTAAGTCCAAAGGCTACGACAAAAAGAAATGTATGATGGCCCATGATCATCCATACTGAACAACTTAATCCATTTTATATGTGAGGGAATTGAACAGCCATACAAAAGCTAGAGAAAAGAAATAAATGTTTCTGAGTAGAGCCTACTTTGATATTGGGCAGGACGATTATACCAGATTACATCAAGGTTTTTCTTCTGGCATCTGTCAAACATAGTAACCAGCATTTATGTAGAATCTGCTCCTCATTTGCCAGTCTGGTTGCTTAAAGTTTCCAACATTCTTACAAAATAAATATGTTACTAGCACATAATTTGGTATAATGCCAGAAATAGGTTTATAAATGACTAAAGTTTATTAAAATTAAAATTATTGCACTAATAGAGAATAGACAGCCCATTATTCAACTGTTACCAAATGGCATGTTTGCAGGGCTGGGGATCAACAACGGCACTCACAAAAGGCTTGAAAATAGGAGACATTAAAAATAAACATCCAGGAAAGCTTTAAAGCAGCAGCAACTGCTGTCCTCCAGATAAAAAGAGCATAACAGAAGTTTAAAAAGATGTCATTAAGAAGAAGCACCCGGGAAATGAAACAAGCAAGAGAGACTGGTGTCACCAGTAAAACGTAGCCAGCTCTTCTAATCAGGCTGGAGCAGAACACTCTTGGTATAGGCACACAAGGTTACTGGTTCAAAACAAGAAAATACTTCTCTGGTTCTCCCATTTTGCTTTGTGTGCTCACAAGAAATACTTCCTCCTACATTTTTCCCCTACATAATGCTGTCGACAGGTGAAGCACGGATCCACAGTGTTCACACACTTAGAGCCCAAGACCTCCAAGCTGCTTAAGCAGATATACTGCCTTCAGTGAAATATTTAGCAATTTAAGGAACACTGCAACACTGAGAAAGCCAAGACTCTGAAATACAGCAAGTCATGAAATCACACTAACATGCTACCATTAGAGCTATATTTCATGTACCAAAATTGACATGAGAAAGCGAAATGACTTTCCCTACTATTTATCAGGGACTGCAGAGATAGGACAAGTGGTGATGGGCTCAAACTGAAACAGGGGAAGTTCAGGTTAGACATAAGGAAGAAGTTCTTCACTGTGAGGGTGGTGAGGCACTGGAATGGGTTGTCTCTTGATACCTCAACAGTTTTGGAAAACCAGGAACAAAAAACCTCAGAAAAGAAGTTGAC
>JBCJKH010013226.1:0-17581 GCA_039877255.1 Loriculus beryllinus | reverse complement strand
TGGGAGAGTTTCAAGTATTTTCCAAATCAAAGAATAGTTGATATCGGAAAGCACTTCAGGAGATTGCTCAAAACAGGGTCAACCCTGAGCAGGTTGCTCAGGGCCATGACCAGGTGGGCTTTTAAATATCTTAGTTTACTAAATGAGATGAAGCTTCAGGATAAGCTCAGTGACTCATATTCTCAAGTATTGCTCTAAAACTTTGAAATGTTGATGTGTTCCATAGAAGACTAATTTCTGAACTTTACTATTGACAATTTATACTTACATCTTAATTGAACCTCTATGGCATCAGTTACTGATGATCTTTAGCTTAGGTCAGAGCAAATAACATATTTTGTCTTCATACAGAAGACTAATTACATATTTTTGGAAGGAGCTATTTATAGCTGAATGGTTTGAGTCTGTACAGACAATATCTGGATTAGAATCTCTGTTAAGCTGTATTTGAATAAATAAATCCAAACTTTCTCAAGAACAAGCGTAAATATATGCATAAATTATTCCAGTTAAAACAGAAGAACTTGACTTTTAGCATTTCAGAAAACAACTTTTTCTGGTCAGAATCAAGGAAGTATGAAAAAGAACCGTAGTTTGCCCTTGTTCCATATACCGATACATTACTCCACTGTGAAAAATGGGAAGGGCTCAATTGCTTCAAACAAAATCCTTACTGGGGTGAAGCAGCCCTGTAGGACAGCATTTTTCCAGTTCCATTTGGTTCTGATGAGCAGAGTCTGATATACTGAGTACAACTGGGCAAGCCTCTGCAGGTTGGTGCAATGACCAGAGTGGAGGCACAAAATTTAAAGTTAATGTAAAAAGCTGGATGCATATCTTTAACTTGAAACATGATTTTATTTGCAGAGATTCAGCTTGAAAATACTTCTATTAGTACAGCCACAGATAAAATCAAGACAGCTTAGTTTTGCCTCCCACTGCAGTACCGTGCAGTCTGCATGCTTCAGGTATATGCGTGGAGCAAATAAATTGTGCAACTGCAGCGTGCAAACCAGATCTGATGCATGCCACACTGGTATGATTTAACATTGTGTAAATGCCTGACAAGTATAATAAATAAACCAGACCACTTTAATTACTTTTCTAAGTCTCCTAAAATCCATGGAACATATTCCTGAGTGAGTATGGGTCCTCTAGACAGAAAGAAACAGCAGCCAAGGCTTCCCACTAGCCACTTGCAGCCTCCCAGATTGCAAACATATGTAGATCTAATTAGGGAGCCTATGAAACCTGCATTTCATTGCGTAAATAATCTTTGGAAAACTTTTTAAAAAAATATGCAGTCACCATGCACACTTCCCAAAAATTCCTCTGGTGGAATAACACCATGAATTAATACTTGGAATGTGTTAAAAATACCTGAGAAGATTAAGCATTCCACCTTGAGAACATAAGTACTGCCAAAAATCAGGAGCATTTAAAATTTTCTGGTCAGAAACACCAGGATATTAGTAAACTGTGCACATGTACATGCACGTAAAATTATACTTGACATTATCATTTGTTAGCATACACTTCACTACCTCAGCTTTATTCTCTTATACAGAGTTCACTGGGACATGGACTCTCCCTCACTATGCTCAAGGAAAAGCCCTCCACAAAAATGGCCTTGACATCTATCTGATTTTGTGATGAACACTAATCCAATACTAGTACTACCAGACTTACATAGCTGAATTGAATTCATCTTTTCATAAAGTTATCCTTAAATAACATAATTTCTTTTATTAGTACAGTGAAATAAGATATAGAAATCTAATACCATCCTAAAATTCGTTAGATCACTGATATCACTTTATGATTAAAATTTAACATCACTCTATGCCTTAGCATTATTCATATTATTTTCCAGTCTGACAGTCATAGTCAGTCATTTTACAGTCCACCCAGACAGAGGGTTATAGCAGGCAGTGGAGAACACTGGTTTAGGATGTCTTTTAAAACATTTCAGATGTGGTTGTCCATTACAACGGGCTTTGTTTTCTTCTTTGCCTGTTTGCGAATTCTTTTGAGATTAAGAAACTTGATCGTAGCTTTTAGACATGCCAGCACATTCCTAGTGCTCTCCCAAAATGGTTTCCTTCCAAATCACTAATACTCCTTCAGAATGATAAAACAGAATTAATAGGGCACTGGGAAAAAAAAAAAAGAAAAAGGAAAAGAAAAAGCTTCTGAACCTCTTTTCCCCTCTCTCCATAAGAGCAGGTATCTGCTCTGATGTAAATTTTCAGCTCAGTGTAGTGATAATTGTTGGCAGGTATTTTTCTGTCCCATGAAATATGCTCTTCATCTTCTTGAGGTGCTTTATCATTTTGTCTAAAGTGAATTTATTTCACCTCTCTGGACTTCACAATTCCAGCTTCTTCTTCTGCCCTAATAAATCTTATTTTTAACATATTTTTCTATCCCTGAGTGACAGGTAGGTTGAACACTGTTTCCTAAAGAAGACATTTCAGCCTCAGGAGCTCTCATATTTTGGGAGTCCACGAGCCAGATGGACTCTTTATGTCATTGATGTGTTTGTTTCTGATCTGAGAAAAAAAAAAATACTCCTTTTCTTTTCCTTAGCTCTGAAAGTGACTTCTTAATCTATTGCCTTTTTTTGGAGAAAGGTCTTTGGTAATAGTCTACTCTCAGACAGGATCTTTTTAAGCTTTTTTCACATAGGGGAACATTTGCCTGCTTCTTCTGCCTAGAGGGGGTTTAAGCCTTTATGCTCCCCACCAGTATGAGTCACATTTATCCCACAGAAGTCAGTAGAAACACGCTACTTCACAAAACCTGAGGAAGTGGCCCAAGGTCTTAAATCTGTGGTTACTTTAAGTTGAAGATGCTTTTAGAGTGATTCACTCAAAGCTTTTGGCACAGCAAAAACATCTTTTTCATCTGTTTTTTTTCTGGGGGTGGGGTGTGGAGTGGTAAATGTCATCCTTCCTGAGAACAGGAATTATAGTGAAATTTATGTCTTCTGGCCCCTTAACTTCATTAGTCAGCAGTATGCAGTGTAAAGTATTCCTTGTCTTAGGAAATCAGGATCCCCCTAATCCTATCCTTTCCTCAGATTAATGCCTCAGAACTCTTCCCATGAGGAAGGTTCACGTGCAGGGCTGTGAAGAGTGGCGTAAACAGAATAAGGGAAATGTAGAGTGATTTTACAGTTACAGAGCCAGCACTATCTCCTTCTGCATCTCTGCATGGCTTTCCTAGGTCATTATCTGATTACATCATTGTATGATTCTATGATCTCTGTCTTGCGCCTCACCAAATTTGGCAATGATTAAAAAAAAAAGAGGTGTGGGGGGATAAACACCACAAACAAACAAACAAACAAACAGAAATCACCACAAAAATAAATGTTCCAGAAAGTCTGATTGCTTCTCAGAAAAGTTATTCTCAAAATTTTATATGCTCTACTGTCATCCTCTGCATTAATTCCCTGAAAGTGAGAACTATGGAAACACTCTGAAAACTGAGTGATTTTTAGAATGATCATGAAATCACAGAACCACAAAATAACTGAGTTTGGAAGGGACCTCAGAAGGGATTTAGTCCAACCTCCTGCTCAAAGAGCTGTGGGGTCAGACCAGGTTGCTCAGAGCTTTTTCTAGTTGCATCACAGAAACTTTCAAGGATGAATGGAAGCTGCACAATGTCTCTGGGCAACCTTCATGATTAGACTGGTTTTTCTTTTAGCCAGGCTGAAACTCTCTTGTTCCAATGTATGCCCATTGCCTCTTGTCCTCCCACTATGCACCATTGTGAAAGAGGCTCTCTCTTCATAACATCTTCCTGAGTTCCAACAGGCTGCTGTTAGGTGCCTTGAAAACTTTCACAACTCTAGGCAACAAGCCCCGTTTCCTTAGCCTCACCTTACTGGACAAATGCTCCAGCCCCCCAAGCATGCCAGTGGCCCTCTGCTGAATTGCTTTGGTTTACCAGTGTCTTTTCTGTATTGACAGCCCAAAAAATGACAGAGTATCCAGATTTGCTCTCCCTCTTCTTTCAGTCTGCTGACTCTACCATGGTTTGTGCAGCTCAGGGTGCTGTCGGCTGCCTTTGCTGCCAGCGTTCATGCCCAGCTTGCTCTTGCCGGGACACCCAGGTTCTTCCTTCCCAGCCACAGAACATTACATTTCTTACTCTCAGGTGCCTTTGTGCTTCTCGTTTGGAAACTTGATGAGCCTATACTCTATCGCCTCCTCCAGGCCATTGACACAGATGCTGAAAAGGATAGGTTCAGTTAGGTACCCCTGTGGTGCACTTGTCATGGGTCTGTGAGTAGTGGACTTTCCCTGAACTTGCAGTCCATCCAGTCAGTTCTCCACCCATCCTGACTGCAACATTCTGACCTGGACAGAGTAATACCGTGGAATAGTGTTGCAAGCCTTGCTGCTGTCTTTAGAAAATGATTGTATTGAGCAATTATTACATTTGGAAAAATACAGCATGGAGAGAACCTTTCATATTTCACAGCTAACTTTACAAAATGTTCTTTTAACTCCAGTATCCTGCCCTGCCTTTAGTGGTTTTGATAAACTGTAGACCTAATTTTGGTATTAGACCAGGTATTCACTGGAGAAACACCGCTGTCACAAAATCTCTTGATTTACATCAACGTAAGTGTTATCAATGTCAAACTCTAACTCTCTCCAAGCTAGGTGACTCAGGGTAGCAATAGTTTATCATTGGTTTTTTTCCAGGCATGTTGTCAGGATTGTGCAATGTTTTATTTGTGGTGAAATTAAAATATTCTGATGAGATTTGGGTTCCAGTGTATGCGTGTTTCTCTGAGCAAGAAGTTTGGAGCAAAGCATTAGAATATTTTTGATATGACGTGCAAATCAGAACAGATGACGGCTCTGACTCCTGAGCAGTCCTGCAGCACTTGCCATTGTTTTAGTTGCTCTGTTTCCATATTGCTAGTGTAGTCAAAACCAATTGTTTCAATTAGCCCTTCAGAGTAAAGCCATGTCAATGTCTTGCATAAATACAATGATCCCTACAGCAATACGTAAAATGTCTCTTTTCACATCTCACAGATTCTGTGTTGACTTCTGCAGAACTGTAATTAAGTCTAATTAAGTAGACTTACGGAGTTACACTAATGGTTATGTATAAGTGCATGTCCCTCACAGCTATTTGTTCAAGACATTCTTCATATCATTTAACTTGCTTCAATTATGCATATTGTATTTTGCCTGCTGATGTTTTTGCGTGGTAATTTTATGAAAGTAAAAGTGGCCTACAGGATTTTCAGTATTATTAACTTGAGATCTAAGAGATTTGACATACAACTTAGTTTCTTTCCACTACTTTTTTAACTCAACTGCTACTAAAATTACTCCCTGCACTTAAAACTTATTTCATTTGTATTTTAATTATACCAGAGTAGACACAAGATGAGAAAAGAGATGAAGTTTAAATAAAAGTTTTTCTGTATTTTGATATAAATAACTCCAAAGTTTTGAAAATGAAAGTTTGAGAATGGACTTTATATAGGAATAAATTCATTATTATATTAAGGAATATTGCTTGCCTTAGTCACACAAGTTGTATTTTGCAGACAACAGATTTACTAAATTGCCTGTCTTTGCTCTTCGGGAACGCTGCATATGCAATGTAAAGTTGTTAGATTCAAGAAATGTTAAACTGTTCAGCTAAAACTTGATGAGCTAGCTTTAACGTATTTTTCTTCTTTTTTTTGCTTACTTGAAACAGTAGTTTTCCCACCAGAAGATTAATCCAGCGTTCATCTTGTAGATGTAAATAATTCCTGAAAATAAAACAATGCCCAAACCAACATCCAGACTTAAATATGAAAATTCTTAATCTTCAGCCACACTCTAGTGTTATCAGCATTTAATCTCCTTTCCAAACCACCTAAACCAGTGAAAGCAGCTATATTAAATATTAGCAACCTGTTGCTTAGTGTAATCCTGGATTTAGAACTTTCTATTGATGCAAAACACATCTGTGTGTATGTTGTCTGAAGGGAAGCATCTATAACACCTCATTATGCTCTTAACTACCCGTAGTGTTTGCAGTGTGAAAGGAGTTCTGCTATATATTTTTACATGTAAGGCACAACGTATGTGGATAATATGGGGTTTTTAACAAACCCATGGCATAGATATGGATATAGTATACGTAGAAGCAATGAGAATGTATATCAGTTATGAAGGCTTGATCAAGACATGAAGAGATTAAGGACTACAGAGACCCACACCAAAACCCGACAGTTCATCTCCTATAGAGACAGACAGGAGGAGACAGAAGATGGCTTACAGTGTGCTAGTATAGCATAGTGGGGAAATTCACATAGGCAATAAAATTACAAAGGACTTTATCTGTGGGGAAAACCACAGAGGCCTGTGTGACACATTCAAACAAATATCTGCTTGTGTATCATAATTAGCGTGAGAGTTGACAGAGTAGAAGCTGGCCAGTGTTCTGAGGTAGATATATCTAGATCGCCTCCAGAGGATACTCTACCAAAAAGACTGAAAGACTTTTAAATGCAAAAAAGCCTCATTTAGTCTTAATAAAACCTGAAGTGTTTCCTTTAAAATGGAGAGAGCTTGAAGCACTGTGTCTCTTTGCTTTTAATCAAATCAGAATCTTTCTGAGTAGCAGCACACTCTGTCACCAGACCCCTTCAGCCACAAGAAGGTTTGCCTATATGTTCACCACCTCTCCCAGTAGCCCTGGAGTCTTTATGTAAGAGATAAGGCTCTTGGCTTCCTGCTATAACTCAACTGTTTGCCAAATCTTACTGTTCCACAAGCCTGTTCCCCCAACCATGCTCAGTAGCTCTCCACTATCTCCAGGGGTCCCAGGATTGCCCCAGGGGGTCCCATGTCACCCTATCTTCTTAGAAGATTGTAGCATACTTTGTGAAGAAGAATACATGTGTAAAGCAAGTGCAATGTGTCAAATCTGTTATTTTTTCCAATTAAAGGGTGATTGCTGAACTGAGTAATCTAACAACCGAAAAGAGCACAAAATGTCTTGAGGTACCAGAGGAAGCAGGTGAAGGGGTGATGGATTTCTGAAACTCTAGACTTGGCTGGACATGATTTTGATGTCTTAGGGCCTACACTTTCTGTGTCACTGAGGCAGAGACTAAGGAGGCATGAGTTACATGGACACAGAAGTCCTGATGTTCTATCAAAGAGAAGCCAAACACTCATTAAAAGAATTCAGTCTTAAATGCCTATTATCTACATAGATGAGTAACCTACATCAGGGGAGGAAGTTCAAATGAACTGAAATTAAGAAACAGATGCATGAAAAAATTGAATCAAGCTGGTATTAAAAATGAAATAAAAGGCAGTAGAGGAAAAAAAAAGACAGGACTTTTTAAAAATGAAAGCACAAATGAACTGTACGAAAATTAATTGTGACTGTTGTTCTTTGGGTAGTTAGGTTGCTGTTTCTAAAGGTAAACATCTATGTTCCCAAACTATGCAGAGGAATAACACTTGTTATTCTTGTAGGATTATGAAGTCCTTTTTACAGAAGCATTAAGAAATATAACTTTGCTCAACTTGTTTGACAAATAATTGAATGCACAACTCTGGATGACAGTTATGTAACTTCCCCCAGGCTTTTGTATGGCCAACAGTTGTCAAAGATTCAAATTAGTAAGCTTTTCAGATTAATTCAATCTTCTGTGTCAATCATCTAAGAAATTATTTATACCTTAAGGGGAACAAACACAAAAGAACTACCACCCTTGGTGCATTCTACTTCATTTTGTTTTGTTTACTGCCTTTGCTGTTGGTATCATATAGATGTTATTGTTCATTTTGGTATTTTCATAGCACTCATTTTAATATCTGGCATGTGACTGCCCTGCAGTGAATAGCAGTAAGAAGCTGTCAGTTTAATAGGCTTGCTTACAGATTGCTCTTTCTTTCTGCTGTCATTGTATGGAACATATACAGAGCCAGAAGCTAAAGAAAAATACTCCTTAGTGATGGAACAACTCTCTCCATGCCACTGTTACTGTTGTTTCTTGTTGTGCTACTGTGAAGCTCCATTGTACTAGATGCTGTGCGAACTCAGAACAGAAGTTTGTTCTGCTACAGAGCCTATACAGCGCCAACCATAAAATTAACTTCACACCACAGATCCTGGAAGAGCACAGGAAATAAATTAGCAAATGTGGGAGAAAGCTGTAAAGCCTGTGTTGCTACTCAGGATTGGCTCCATGTCAGGTGAAATCCATGTTTTTTAATGTAAAACCCAGGTCAGAGGCTAACTACAGAAATCCTGATACAGCCTTCTGTGGGTGACCAAGAGATCTCTCTGCGCAGCAGTCAATGGGAAAGTTGAATTAATCCACCCTCGTGCAGCTCTAGTGACTTAGAAAACCTAAATCCATCTTTTCCACTAAGGATCAACTACTCCTGAAACAATTTCTGACGATCGGTCCTACTGGCTCGAAGACAACCAGCAGCAACTCTGTAATGTCCCCCAAATCCCTTGGTCTGTTCCAGCATTTAATCACTCTAGTCATTAGCAGGCTTTCCTGTCTTCTAATCCCACATCTCACCTGCTTAACCTGTTAAGTTGTATCCCAAAAGTAAGCAGAGATGGAGAAGATTCACTTTCGTTTTGCAGCTATCTCACAGAGAGCTGAAAAATTAAATAATGTCTCTCTTCATTTCTCCCTTCTTTAGCTAAAGCCCTAGTCCTCAGCTTTGTCATCATAGTCCATGTTTTTGATACCCTTAATAGTTCTTGCTGCTGTCTATTAGGATCTCAGAAAACTATCCCACATATTTCTTAACATGTACGCCCACAGCTGGACACTGTAGTACGGTCAAGGCCTTGCCAGTGTGAAGTAAGGCAGAAGTAAAGCCTTATCTTGTTTTGCAGATTCTTGTCTTGCTTATGACATCCCCACTGGGATGCTTGCCTTTTTCTTCACGACATGACATTGCTGACTCACATTCAGTTTGTGAGCCATTAGCATCTTCAGACTATTGCAGTAGTGGTAGTTGTGCAAATAATTACTCCTGTTTAAATATTGACACTTATTTGTGTGTACCCTATTATAAGTATACCCCATCTTTCACACCTATTTTGTGAGTTCTGTTTTAATTCACATGCTTCCTCAGTTACTCCCTTATGTTTCATACTTCATGTCACATCCCTAGGTAGAGAGTGATGATATTCATGCCCTTAGTGGTAGCACTTAAGTCCATTATTATAGGTCTTGAATTCACACTTATTAGAGACAGTCTAGTGTCTATGAAGGGCATCAAAGCACAGCCAGTAATGCTCCATCCCTGCTTTCCCTGCAGGCTTTGCTGATGATACCTATTCTGGAGCAGCAGCAGCATTAGTGAAGTTGTCCTATCAAACATAATACAAATGCTACAGACAGCAATTTATAATGACTTTAACACCGTAAGAAGGAATTTACAGTACAAATTGGGTTAGAAACTTCAGTGACTTCTCTAAAGCAGCAGTTTGTAATCCTAAAGAGATCTGAAAGGTGAGGTCTCAACAGAAATGCATTAAAAACTCAGCACCTTGTCTTTGGCAGGGAAGTCAGTGATAGACATGCCTGGCTACGAAACACAGAAATAGAATAGGCACAAAAGGTTCCTGCAGACTGGCCAGGCTGTCCCTTGATATTCAATTTTTATACGAACTTCAGTGCCTTTCTAAGATGAGAAACCAGTTTAACTACCAAAAATATTAACACATTTTCTGCTGCTCTTTATGGTGCACTAGTCACTTTGTGACTTACGAAAATGAGCCTTACAGAAGTTCTGCAAGAGCTGGGAAGCTGTAAAGATCAAGCTGCATTGCTCTGAACTTGCACCTTTAATGCTCTGCTGTTGAAATAGCGTTTCTTTTGATGAAGACCTAGTCCTGCGTAAACCCCACAAAGCTAAGAACATTTGATCATTCCTTTAGGATTAATTAATTTCCCAGAAACCAACTAATGCATTTTAGAAATAGCTGCAGGCAAATGTTAATAAGAGATTAATCTTTCACGCCTTTGAGAACCTTTTAGACAAAATGAAGATATATTCAACTTTCCCTTGAGTTCCAAATGTGAATGAGATCAACAAGTTTACATACTAACTTTTGTGATGAGACATCATTTCAAATGGCAAAAACTTTTGCTGACAGCAAAAAGATAATACCTTATTGTTAAGCCATTTGGCACCAGTAGCAAGAGAAAGTTTCAGTAACAAAGCTTGTAATAATTTTTTCTTCAGGTGGAACTTTCATAGAACACTCAGACCTTCTTCTCAGTCTGAAACCTCCTTTAGTCTTAGAAACTTAGAGGAAAATTCTTTGCAAGCAAAACAGGCCACTTTTGATTCATTCATCGCAAGGGGGTAGTCCTGCTTTCATTAAATTAGGTAATGAAACACTTCATTTCCATGGATGGAGAAAGAGGCCACTTTTTAGAAGGCTGACAGCTTGTGCATAGGGTGAAAACCAGGAGTGATAACTGATAACCTCAGCTCTGACAAGCTCCAATAACTCACTGCATCTCACCAACGCAGGTGCAGTGACCTGTCAGCCCCTGTAGGGCACAGCCCCGCTGATGGTGCATAGCCCAGCCCAGGCGAGGACTTTGCCTGTGTTGCTCGTAGTCCTTTGGCCCCTGAGACACCAGCTGGCCACCTCCTGTGAGATCTCAGGCCAGTCTACCTCCACTTCAGTCAAGACCAGCTTCCTGTAACAAAATACTGTCCTTTCCCATCAAAGACTGTTCTTCCCTGACTTGCAAAGTATAGGTGTGTTAGTCTTACAAGGTTTATAAGATTAAATACTGTGAAACCTGTGTCATGCACAGAGTTCTTTTCACAACACGGGGACAATGAAACCCCCCACTACCACTTCTTGCACCATAACTAAACAAATACGGCCTTAGCATCTTATGAAATACCTGAAACTTCAGTGTATATCACCCAGTGACTGAGTTTAATAGATAGTAATAAACTTGTCTAGCAAAACGGATGCCTTTGCATCATGGCTACTTTATACATGTATGTACATGAGACCATATAGTATGAACAGCACTGCACCCTAAGGTTTGGCAATCATATTTCTCACTGGTCTTGTCTTTTTACAAGGTTCATCCCACTGCAGAAAAATAAACATTTGTATTCACTCTCCCTCCAGAAATAGGATCTCCGAAACATCACAGTGATGCAGGTGTTTAAGATGCTGGTGCATCATGCCACAAAAGGTTGAAAAAATTTATCCATTAGAAGCAGTAAATAAACTTCCTTGATTAGTACAAGGCTGTGAATACCAGTTTCATGCTACTGCCTGTTTTCAGTAGTTTCTATTCTGTGATTAATTGTTTACATGGTGTTCAGTGTTAAGCACTAGATAACATATTATTCTTAGTGTTATGACAATATTCCCTGTTGACATCTTTTAGCTGTCTACACTTCTTGCGGCAGACTTGGCAAACATTTCTTGAATATATAATGCTTGCTCACTCCTCTGAGTACAATGTTAAAGATTTAGTTGGGTGAGATTTTTAGATCCCATTTTTGCAGCACACTTGCTAGTCCTCTTGCCATGCTCTACATTATTAATTTCAGATTAATTTTGCCCTCTGGCTGTACACATTTAATGGAACTCCCTGTACAAATACTTCAAGCAAAATGCTGTATTTACTGTATTTTCCAGGCACATTTATCCAAATTAACAAAAATCACAAGAACACTATTGAAATCTATGCATTTGTGAGTGAAATATTGAAATATCTTAAAAAAAAAAAAAAAAAGAAAAGAATGTACCTATGATATTTCAGTAATACAGCTCCACTTTCAGTGAATGCAGCCAATTAGGTTTGCTGTTTATCTAAAGCAGGATTTACTTGTCTGTCTGAAAAATCGTAATTAATCAAGTTCTTTCTACTTATCTTCCGAGCATTTCTCCAGTGTGCAGTGTTGAAGTACAATAGAACAAATACCACATTCAAAGAAAAATCTGTACTGACTTTTCTTATGCATCTCATGGTTTTTCCCCTATCAGACTGCTTTACATCAGAGTGAGGGGAAAGCAGGCTATCTGGGCAGCTGTCTACACATTCAGTGGACACATCACTGGCTCCCAGACTTTCTTTGGATAAATAGTGATTATCCTTTTCTTCAAAGAAAAATAAGAAAGCCCAAGAAACTGTCGTCACTTTTCTTTGAAATAACATAGTGAATATGCAGAGCAAAACTGTTAAAGATTGGGGTCCATGTGAGTACCTGGTGTAAACAGAACTGAGACACACTTTGATAAATTATAGCCAAGGAATGCATCTTCCAGCCCTTTTTCATAGAAGCTGACAATTTTTTCAAGTTATCTGTTTGACAGAAAAAGAGTATCTGCCATCTGTTAACATGCTGCTTATATCAGTCAGGTGCTCAAATGTAATGGCAAAGAAGAGGAAGAGCCAAACAGGCGTGCCTGAGGGCTCTTACTAAAGGTGTGTCCTAAAATGCAGACACAAAGTAAAAAGCAGCCTAACAGAAGCTATCTAGGACTGACTCTCTCTCTGTACCAGGAAGCAGGCCTACATCTTCACTGTGGTAGCCAGATACTGTAGAAGTATAGATAGCAACCAGTGATAGGTGACAGGAAAACAGGCAGAGCACTGTCAGTGTCTATAGAAACACATTTTTTGGCTTCAGAGACATGTAATACAGCAGTACAGTCACCCTAAGGTCTACATAATCCCTGTGAAATGAAGAGCAAAAGAAGGTGGGCACCACCATCCCTTCTATCACTGGTACTCATCAGGTTTGGGCTCTTACAAAGGAAAGAAATGGTACGTATTTGGAAAAAGAACAGAGATTCATCTGAAATGGAACAAAACAGACTTAGTAGAGAAGACAGACATCACACACATGCTCTCTAAGTACATTCAGTTTCCTCAAAGATATCAGCAGTAAGATAATACACTGAGAACAGCTGCCCTGTGACAGGTTAATTAATTAAAATCAGGCAATTGTCTAGTTAAATATTTAAGGGAAAACAAGAGAGGAAAATATATACTTAACAGTAGTTGTCCAACAGTGGATTATAAGTTTCCATATCTTGCTTAACTGGACAATGCATATTTTTAATTTTATACAAGGAAAGTCTGTACACCTTTCAGTTCAAGGAGCTACACTGTGCTGCTGGACTCCATCTGCATTTGATTCAATTTTCGCATTGCATGAACTACTTAGGCTGATGGGATTTTCCTCTAGATCCCTCACACTTGGATGGAGGAGAAGAACTTGGAACCTGCTGGTTTTCAGAGGTAGCTAAATGGCTACTCTGGTTATGCTGAGTTCTGGAAAAGTACACAGAAGGAATTTGTGTGCCATTATGGTGAAAGGGAAACAGCAAATGTCTGATATAGTCTTGTCTTTCCCCTGTCCTCCACATATTCACTGGACCCAGGGAGCCTGAGTAATATACTGGTACACCTCTCAGGGAACCACTTTTGTATGGGGAAGTGTGGAAGTGAAACATATCAGTTAGAAACTTACCATAAAGAATGTGGATGGCAAACTAATACTGAGTTAAAAGAGAAGTAAGGATGTTACTGTATGCAAGTAGCCTTGATAGGTAAAGAGAAAGAAAAACAGTGCTTGGTGCAATTTTAATTTTGGGAAGGCACTGACAATTTCCATTGGTTACAAAACATACAGGGTAATTTCCCAGATTCTGTCATTTACGAATGAGGAAATTGGCTGCAATATTTCTTCTTGACTTTATAACTCTGCTAATAAATAATACACTAGCATACCCAATTTCATAACACTAAATAAAATGAGAAAGATTCAATATTCAGTAAGCTCACTTATAGAAATCAACAGAACTTCCAGTCAGTTTTCTGTTCAGGAACAGTTGTTCCTGACCTCATCTGAAGTTCATGTTTCCAAAATCATTAGACAACTAAGAAGACCTGTAGTCCTTTTCATACAAATCAACAAGTTCTGAGCTCTATCCTGCTGTTCCTAGACAGGTAAATGAAACAATAATTGCATTACCCGCAAGACCTAGAGATTCCCTTCACAAGTCTGATGTCACATGATTTCCGAATTTCATCTACTCTGTGTGTATTGTATGAAAATTACAGAAGAACAGCTCAAAGAATAGAAGCACAAAGTATGTGTTAAGCATTTACACTTATGCAGTATTTCAAGAAGTATTTCAAGTTTAGTTTTCCACCTTAAACCAGGATTAGCATTCACAGCAAAGAAAGTGAGGAGGGCTTGGAAATCTGACCAGCTTTCTAACTGGCTAGAAGACTCTGTTAGGGAGTCTGAGACCACAGCCATATGGACAGTAATGACAGTCTGTTCAGTGTCATCCTCCTTTATTATTCTGAAACACATGCAGCTTTTTATAATTATTATCTGAACATTGTCAGTTAAATCATATACATGCTGCATGAGCGAAAAATCAGCATCCTTTATAGATTATTTGACTCCTCTTTTGAATATTGCAAGGCTCAATACCTAAGTATAACTCCATAGCTACTATTCTTTCCTGACAGTGAAATATGAAAGGGTATATTTTCCTTTGTACAGATGAGAATTTCAAGGGCAGTGAATTTCATGCTTTTCTTTGCCAGAAAATTGTTGTGATCTGAATACATGTTAAGAACAATTACCATGCTAGCAAGTGATTAAGAAAGAAAACATCATGTACCAGTGCAAACAAATGAAAAGCAAATAATAAAGATGGGTAAAAAAGCAGCTCAAGTAGAATCCTAATCCCCTTCTAAATTAAATAATTTTTAAAAATAAATGCCTAAAAAAAAAAAAAAAGTGAAATGTAGTCTGTTCTGGCCTCTTGCCCCCTCCCAGAACATAATTGAATTTACTGTCTCGAAGGTACTCCTGACTTACCAAGGTGCAACGAAGATCAGAATGAATCCCTGAGCATCTGCCTCAGGGTGAACTCTCAGCTGCTGAAAGATTAAGAACAGGAGTCACTGCTCTATGCCCTCTGCAGCACATCATTGAGTAAAAGAGTCATGAACCTATCGTAACTTATGAGTTAGGATGGCTTATGGTACCTTTGCATTGCCAAAGCTATGGTCAGGAACCACAGTGTACGTTGGTCAATGTGTCCCTATGTGCGCAGTGAAAAGACCAAAGTGGTGCAACACAACAGTCCCCAAACATTTCTGTGAAGGTTAAAAAGAAAAAATAAAGGAAAAAAGCAAAGAAAGAAAAGGGAGAAAAACCATGTCAGTAGGAGCTTGGGGCATAAGTTAGAGCAAGCAGGTAGCTTGTAGACCCTAATGATGGCGTAGAATCATAGAACAGTTAAAGGTGGAAGAGACCTTAAAGCTCATCTACTTCCAACCCCTCTGCCATGTGGAAGGACAACTCCCACTGGACCAGACTGTTCGAAGCCCAGTCCAGCCTGGCCTTGAACACTGACGCAGATGGGGCATCCACAACTTCTCTGGGCAACTCAAGGAGACCTGCCATTCCAGGGAAGCTCTCATCATGAGCAGAACCTGAATTACAGCAAACCTCTTTTTCCAGAGGCTGTGCCACTGCTCCAGGTCCTCCTGGGTCTTTGAAAACACTGGGAGCTGCAGGAACCAGGTTAAGATCCTGGGCTGCATTATTTGGAGCATATTTAGCAGATCAAGGGGAGTGGCTATTCTCCATGCTTGATACCTGCGAGATGATAGCTGCCGTACCCCATCCAGTTTGGGCACCCAAGTACAAGACAGATGGACCTTGCTTTGAAGTTGGCCCTGCTTTGATCAGATGGTTGGACCAGAAGATGTCACTTCCAGCACAAATTATTCTATAACAGATGTATTTTCCTGGGTGGCTTATTTTCTTCTTACACTGACTGTACATGCTTGAATGCTGCTAATGTCTCTTATAACCTCATCATCCCAATCCCATTCTTCATTGTCCTACAAAAACAGCTACATCTCACTGGCTCCTCTTCTTTATCTTCCTGCTTTTCTCATTTCTCTTACAGCCACCTGTCTGGCAGAACAATTTCTAGTAGGTCACACATGTTTATGTAGAACTGGGAAGGTTTTGGACTAAAGAGCTGAGATCATGCTGATGAACAAAATGTTCTCTGAGTCACAAACACTTCCATGCTCCCATTCTTCTTCCTGGTAGAATGGAAAATAGTCAGTCTGAGTCATAGTTCTTTTAAATCCTTTTTACAAGGAACAGTTTAAAAGGGACAAAGCACTTAATTTTCAACCTAGCTTTTTGTATAAATTAGTGTGAATTAGAGGCAGGAGATTCAGGTTAGAGTCTCTGATATATCGAACTACACTGCAGATTAGAGGTCAGCCTCAAAAGCCGTGGCACCAGTCTGGCTTTCTTGTCAGCCTCTTTAGGCACTGGATGTCTGCTATAAGGTGTCCCCGGAGTCCTCTCTAGGCATAAGAAGCCCAATTCTCCCATCCTGTCTGGAGAGAGGCTCTCTTGCTCTCCTCTGGATTTGCTTGAGAAGGTCCATGTCCTTCTTGTGCTGGGGAGCCCAGAGCTGAGCACAGTACTGTAATGACAAAACTCGTGCTACCTTGTTGTGTTATCATCTTCCAAAACCAATTATTCTAGAACGTGCTGTCAAAATATCAGTCAACCATCAACTCTAATCCCCACAATTTCTAGAACTGATGCATTTTCTTGTATTTATTTCAGCAATGAAGAAAATCACCAATAGCTCCAATTGTTCATTAATTGGTCGCCAAATCACACCAGATTCCAGAGCATGAATCGTTAGGTGAACTATTTGTCTACACTTGAGACACACCAGTCCGTGTATAACTCAAACCAATAGGCAAGGTATGCATGACACAAGTTCATTGGATGGGGATTGAGATATGCAGGAAGAGAAGCAGCATTTCATGCTATGTGTGTAGCATATTTATCACCTATATTTGAATGGAGAGAAAAGGCATGAGTGCGCTTGTCTGGGTAGACATAACCGAGCCTTGTTTGGAAAGGAGTTCACCACTGTTGTGTCCTGGAACCTGAACACCTCCAATCATATATACACAGGAGCAACATGATGCCTTTGGGTAGTCTACTTACAGGCTGAGAATTAAGCATGATAGCAAGTAAGCTGAAGACATGAGATGCAGAATTTCTGTAAGAGCTGAAACTTCATTTATTAAAGCATTTTATTGAGGGTGGCTAGCAGAAGCTCTCATGGAATGACCACTGATTCTCTCCTGTGGGAGAGCTGTGGCAGTTTAGAGCTGGTGAGCTAGTTCAGCATTTGGATGTGACATTCATGCAAGTGCAGAGTGGAGGCAAGCCACACTTCCTACGGAGCAGCTGGGGAGACAGGGCATGAGGATATCCCAGTGGAGTGTGCTTCACCATGATGTGGGTTTTTTTCTCCTTTATTTAGATTTTTGTCCTTTGCAAGCACAACAATAAGAAGTATTTCTTCCTTCTTAATGTTCCCAGCGCAAAACACCAACTGGGTATTCCTGGTTGAAGGGCTCAGATGTTGAAGGGAGAAACCTCCCGAGGTTTACGAGATTACATTTGCACAGCTCTCTCATAGCCCCTGCATTACAGAC
>JBCJKH010013224.1:0-12305 GCA_039877255.1 Loriculus beryllinus | reverse complement strand
GTAAAGCAGGGATGCACACAGCCTTATCCTCTGATTCTTCTGGAGGTGCTGGAAAAGCAGGTTAGAAAATAAAAAATAATGAGAAGCTTTATTTCAACCTCATTTGTGTCTCTTCTCTGTTAACTGATGGAACATGCTTATGGTGAGAGGGGTGGGCTTGTGTCCTCTCTTGCTCCACTTCCACATCCCCTCCCTGCACAGACGTGCTCTTTGGAAAGGCCAGGCACCTATTTCACACTGTGAACATGTAGCACAGGAGAGTAGCTGCAACCACAGCTTCTTACTGCCCCGTGCCCTGGAATCAGACTTCACAAGAAGCAAACCAGCACATATGGGTGTCAGGGCTTCTCTGCAGTCAATATTGTTTTCCGTACATACATAGTACTCATGTCTTCAACCTGAGTACCAAAGAGGTCTCTCCCCAGCATGTGCTCCCTGGTGGCTGTTGCCTCCACACACAGCATCTCTGGTGGGGCAGCCCAGCATGCATGAGACTGCGGCTTGTATGAGCCAGTTGGGTTGGGGTGTTACTAATGGCCTATTGAATCCTCTGAGCAAGATTAGATGGCTCTTCTCAAAATCTGTAATTGATTGCAAGCGAGATTTTTTTTGACCATGCGCTTTTCGCCTTGACCATGCAAGAATAACAAAACCACACAGATTCTTTTTCCTTTCCTTTTCCCTTTCCCTTTCCCCTCTCCCTTTCCCTTTCCCTTTTCCCCTTTCCCCTTCCCCTTTCCGTTTCCCCTTTCTTTTCACTTTTCTCACTATAAAACAGGCCCCTAGATCACAGCAGACCTTGACCCCGTTTCAGCTTTCTGTGGCATCACATGGCTACAGTCTCAAAGGATAAGGCCAGTGGAGAAATCCTCTTGCCTAAGGGGAGTTTCTGAAAGAATGGGTTTGCTACAAGGTATCTTAGTCGTGCTCATGCATGTATATTATTGCTACAAAAAGAGACTTCTTTTTGGCAACCCTGTGCTCCTGGGATTGCAGTTCAGAGGAACAAGCTGTAATGCAGAGATTTGTCAGAAAGTCCCAGCTGAGTTCCCGGTATGACAAAACTACCATTTAACCTCAAGCCATCAAGTACGAGGCACCCTCTGTTGCCAAAGTGATTTGAGACATTATGCGCAGTTCTATAGCAGAGCAAGCCAGAGCTGCTGCATTACCTCCTGTAGCTCAGGAGGTTTGGAGGAATTGGTTCATCGTTTATCACTGAAAAAGCACTTCCTTAAAGCCGTGGCTGCCACATCTTCCTTTGCAGCAGGCTCCTTATATTTGTGCTTATAACATGGCAGTTTATTTCCGTGGCAACAACTATAATGTGATAGATAATTTGTATCCATAATAACTTCACTGTTATTGGAAAAGGAAAACCTGTGATGATCGTTTTAAAACAAATTATCTGGGTCCAACTGAAATAGCACACTGTAAAAAAATTAAAATTAAGCAAATTTCTTAGGTATTAAATCAAGAGATATTGAGCTGAGCAGATGATTTTTCTCCTCTCACTGCAGAGAAGTTGCCTGATGTACTGAGGGGCAAGCCTGTGTAAGCAGGCTGAGATCTCAGGCTGTGGATGAAGGAAGACACAAGCACTCTCATTTGTATTTTTCTTCAGCTTTGCCAATATTGTTCTCTGTTTTCCCTTCCTTGAGATTCCAATTACTCATGTGCCTGTTTTCCTTCGTTCTGCTAAGTGATACACAAGTTGTTTCTGCATTCTGGGTTAGTTTCTGACATCCTTCTCTTCAGTGTGCATGTGGATAGTGAAGATGCTGCCCTGCTCATCAGGAAACGAGTAGGCCGCCTGACTCCAAACTGAGCTGAAGGAGTGGAGCTGGATCCAGGTCAGTGAAATTGCTATGGCTTACCAGTAGCCCTGAATCAGGATTTACCCCAGCATCGACAGTTATTTGGTGGTTTTGCATGTGTTCTATCTTTCCCCTGTGTCCAAAATCTCAATGTTGTCCTTCACTGACAAGTTTAGGATATAACTTGGGCTCTGCTTGGATGAACACTGTGTGCAATCATTGAGGAACTAAGGGGAAAATGCCTTTCCCTTGGTTCAAATTCCAAACCAGCCACAGGGTGTCTTTCATAGCTCTGTCTGCTGTGGGTTTTGCTTGCTTTAATTTTTTTCAGAACCCAGTAAAGGGTTTTTTTTTCTCTTGTGCATACACACACACTCTTGTTTAATTAAATAAATGAGAATCCTGCTTGCACAATGAGACTCACCTACAGAGGTTGTGTAGTAGGGCTCCACACTTGCCTGATCTTCAATGCCATGTATTGATTTGAATCATCCTCTGTTTTTATGGGTTGATTTAACCTATTTTAGCTGAATACTCAGCAGTGGTCAGGATACTGGTATCATAAAATGGGGTAAGAAATACATTGTACATATGCTTTCCTGAAAATCTTATATTTCCCCCATAAACAGAAGTAAGAAAGCTGACACTGAGAGAATACAGCAGGCTATCAGAGAGGTCAGTTTGGCTGGTGTAGTTGTTCTTGAGGTGATAGGATATGTCATGAATTACTGACTGCATAACCAGGTTGAGAACTTACACTTCTTTGAGAATGCTAAGAGCCATGTGAGCCATTAAATCCGCATGGTCATGAGCACTTGATCCTAGCCTGAAGCAGCTGGGGAAGCAAATATCACTTTTCTTCTTTGTGTGTGATTTGGGTTGAGAGCTAGAATTATGAAACAAATCTCCTCGCTGGCTGCTTTGTCTCACTACATTTTCATAGGCCAAAAAACCCAAAAAGGCCCACATCCAACAATGCAAGCATGGGCTTGCCTCAGCCCTGTGTTCCCTTGCCAAAGGGTGGTGAGAGGTCTCTTCCCAGCCCCTTAACACTCCTAGGACATGATCTACAGCCCAGCTGGTCTGGGTCTGCCTGCTCTTTGTGTGTGCTCTTCTTGCACATGGTGCTCACCTACACTGGGACATGTATTTGGCAAGTTTGTGGTGGCATACAGATGTTCTGCAATCCGTTAATTAATGCATGGTCTTAATTAGAATGCAATTATGAAGAATTGGTTCTGATGTTATTTTTGGCAAAGTTGGATAGGCCAAATTTGATTTTTGTCTTCTTTTAAATGTCCTGCTTTTCCTCTTGCAAGATATTGCAGTCTTTTAACAGCTATAGGAATCACCATGTGACATGCACACCTTGTTGCTGTGTGTGCTTATTTTTTGGTTCATATTCAGAGTATTATCAATATTGATTCTCAAGATGGTTTTTGTGCCGTTTCTAGAGAGACATGCAAATCGAGCACTTTCCATTTAATATTAACTGAAACTCCCTGGAGCATTATCATCCGCATGGCAACCAGCAGCCCATCTGTGACTAACATCAATATTACAAAGTGAAAGAGCCTGCTTTCTACATGATAGATACTCATTGTGAAAAATCCGTATCAGATCTGAACATGGGTTTGGTGGGAAAAGCCATCCTCTCCCTAATGCTAACAGCAGGTCAGATTATATTTCTGCTGTGAATAATGGACAGCAGTGATTCACTCCATAGCTAGTCTCCTGAAAGTCTAGTCCTTATTCTCTGAGATGAATGGCAGTAATATTTTCATAGACAAGTGTTAGTGGTAAGTCCTTTTTAGGTCTGTTTAAACATGCAATCCCTCCTGACTCCCAGCTTCGTCAGATCCACCAGTCAATTCAAACACAGGTGCTGGAGAGGTGCTTTGGAGGAGACATGCTGGTCAAACCACACCATCAGAGTTGGGAATTGGGAACAAAGCCGCACCTGAGCCAAATATAAAAACTCAGGAGTGCTGAGCTCTACTCTTTAAGGGACAAAGAAAAGTGCCAAGTGTCTGCCAGGGAGGAAGAAGCCTGTTCATCTGAGTAACCACAGAGAGGATTTTCACACCTTCTGATGGCCTTCTGTCTATGGGTGGTATCAGTGCAAGCTCCCTTTTGGGGTTGTGTTTTCTTTCACGTTAATGGTGCTCTTCTGCTTACAAGAAATCAGCATAGTATTAATTTTTCTGTGTCTTAATTATTCTTTTTCTGGTTTTCTACATATATGGCTGCTTTTATGCCTTAACGCAATATTTTACATTAAGCAATCCTATGCAGTAGAGCAAAAACCCCCACTCTTATAACAACAGGTGTAAGATTAAACTATTAAACACACTGAAAGTATACAGTTCATAAATTAAAAGTGCTTATGCTCATACTTTAGTATTGATTGCTGAGTTTATAAAAATAGAAGAACTTGCCCTTAGGAAACAAAAATCATGGTTCCTTAAGCTTTTCTTTGTCAGGAAGCCAAAAAGACAACATTGCATGGAAATGTTGCCATTTGCTCATGTCAAATGGAGTTTATTCAATTAGATATTTTATAACTCTGCGGAATTATATGAAGGAGGCTAATATTTTGTATTGTTTTTCTTCATGCTGTGCCTCTAATACACACAAATATATCTCAGCCTAGTAAAATATACAGTGTAATTTGGTAATGTGTTTATTGGATTCCAGTAAAAGACTATGAGAAATTATTCAAGATTTTTGCTTCT
The DNA here is from genome assembly GCA_039877255.1 of Loriculus beryllinus. NCBI lineage: Eukaryota > Metazoa > Chordata > Aves > Psittaciformes > Psittacidae > Loriculus > Loriculus beryllinus. The sequence continues at coordinate 7,753 of JBCJKH010013224.1, read as the reverse complement.
TCCACTAAAATGGTCCTTTTTTGTCTTTTCTTTTTTTTTTTTTTTCCCCATAATCTTGTAAGCTTTCTGTTTTCTGAAAACACTTTAAGAAAGAAATTTCTGGAAACACATTTTTTTCCCGAAGAGTCAGGAAAGAAAGACTTTCTGGAGAAGGAGGGCTGTAGTTACTCATGTTTTCCAAAATTTAATTGCTTATGGTTCTGAAATCTATCTGACATATTGCAGAATGCTAAATGCAAGAGGAGCCTAAATTTACAGTAACTTGCCCATTGAAATTGTCTTATGAAGGGCTCAGATCAGTCACGGTTTTATGGATGTGGTTTTATGGTAGTTTAAACTAGCAAAAAAATATTCATTATTCTTGTGGAGCTAGTTTTCCACCAGATTGAAGTCTGGAGCTTCACTCAGCTCCAGGAGTCAGATGAATGCCACTGCTGATGCAAGGGAGAGAGATGGGGACATGCAGCCAGTGTAAGGGAAAGAAGAACACCAGAGTGACACAACTTTAAGTTCACTTAACCAGTGACGGATCTGCAGCCTAAGCAGCTGGACAAAGCTATAGGCATGCTCATGATCTTTACTGAACGGGGACAATGGTACCATGCCCTGTGCAACAGCTTTGCCACAGACGTAAAGAAAAAGAAGTGAGGCCATTCAGCTGATTTTGGGAAGAGAACCATGTATGCAGTCCACGGTTACTTCCTAAAAAGTTCCTGTAAGCACTTTCACTAAGTGAATCTACAGGAGGTGACACTTCTTAAGGAGACCAACACTCTCCCTGGAAATATTGCACAAGTTGGGAAAGGTGGAAGTTGAATACTGCCACCCCCTTCCTCTTGTGTAATTTCAATTAGCTTATCTTAGGCAGCAGAAGTTGCTGTCCCTATAGTGCTGAGTTTAGGGCTTTTTTGAAGTCTCCTGTTGTATTAGGAACTGCTGCCATGTTTGAACTCAGTTCATGAGGACATGAAACCAACTGCAGTTTGGCAAGCCACATATACTGGAGCTAATATTTGTCCTCCTTTAATTCACCTGCTGTGGCTTTTTGAGCTGCTCAGGATTTGATCACAGCTTGCTCATGAGATGCTAAACACATTTATCTGAAACTGCTGACTGCTGACTGATGGGCAGCAGCAGTGTGTCATCCCATCCGGATACTCCTCCCTGTGGCTGGGCATAGCTGCTCTGCTGTAACATGGACAGATTCCAAGCCCAAGGCTTCTCTGGACTCCTGCATCCCAAGTACATGTAAGGAGTGTTGAAAGGGTATTTCACAGCAAATACAGCTCTGGCCTGCCCTGGCTGGTCAAAAGCTAGTGGTGCTGATGTGCAGAAACCCCTGCATCCAGCTTACAGGCTACACAAAGAGTGCAGAAGTGCTGGAGAGGATGATGTGCTATGTGGTACAGTTTGTGGACTAGCCTCTGGGAGGGATACTGCAAACCGTGGTGACTAAGGGGGGCCTGAAGGCTAAATCCAGCGTAACTAAGGGTGTAGGTTCATGAAATGCTTAACCCAATTTAAATGCAGGCTGCTTCCAACAGAGGTGGATTCTCTACATCCCACATATGCATTCCTGCCCTCTCCCTTCCTTTGCCTCTGGGTATCCTTGAGCCATGGGCAGAATTGGATCATGTTGTTATCCAGTACAAATCAGCTGACATTCTATGCATTGTAGGTTCAATTTGTGTTGGGCCATAACTATGCATATGACAGTCTGACTGAGGAGGCCCTGTCTGGTAGGACAGAGGGAGAAATACTACTCTGTTTGGTAGCCTCCACTTAGACTGGATTGGGTAAAATGAAAGTGGACTACAGGAAAACCAATCTGAATAATGCTTTGGGATGAACTGGTTTCAGCAGCTCAGGAGGCTGAAAAGCAGAAAAGCACTGGAAATGCCTCTCAGCTACCTCAGGTAGAAGCCACACAAACCCTAGAGCCTTGCACCAAGCTCCAGTGAGCAGGACTGCAACAGAGGAGCCTCCTTTTGGAAATGTCCTTTGGAAGAAATCAGCCAGCCAAAGGTGGTTTGATGGGGTTGGCTGATACATTAATACAGGTCAGCAGGCCGAAGGCCAGGAAGGAGCTCTGGTTTCTAGATAAATGCCCTCTCTCCCATTCACTTTACTAATGTTTGCTCCCATGTCAGGAGCAAATGGAGGTGATGAAAGGGTTTCTGGGACAGGGATGGGACAAGATTTGGACAGTGCATGTGGTTGCACAGTGCTCGCATAGGAAATAAAGCCATGGTATAATCTGCTCCACTGGCATCCAAAATAAACACCCTCTCATTGCTGCTCTTCTTATGCTTTAATTTTAAACACAAATTTTCCATTTCAGATGCAAACACTTCCCAGGATGATCACCTCTGATTTCTGCAAATGCACATTTGGAAGAGCAGCGTACTGATGGGGTAAGTTCCCAGCTTCCAGCAAACTGTTGCATGGGGGCTTTCCTTCTGAGCATGAGATTGAGTCTCTGCATTGAGAAGCCTGTGGTATTATTTCTTCCAGTCTTGTCAGATAGGTGTAGTTGCAGAGTGCTAGCAAAAAGTGTTATAGGACTACTGAGAAGAGCAGCGGCTCAGGGAGATTTTGGGAGGTGCAGGTGGGAGCTGAAAGTGAGGGATAAGGAAGGAAGTGAAAGGCACTCCACTCCTGGAGTGTGAAAAAATATTTGGAAGCTGTGGGAAGGATGGAGAAGAGTTCTGGGTTTTATCTGTAATGCAAAAAAAATCTCATAGAAATCAGGACATAAAAGGGATAAATGCAGGAAAAAATATGGGAGCGCTCCTTCCAGCTTCTGCTTCTCTGTCCTGCTCCTTCTGTTCTCTCTGTGCTCAGTGTCGGTGTTTTGCTGCTCTACTCTCTTGCCTGCAGTATTGTTGTGAATCCCAGCCATCCTCCTCCTTGCACGGCTCACAGAGTGGGTGCTGCTGGAGGTGTTTTTTGACACGCACAAGCAAAAGCTTTACCTAAGTGAGTGCCAACCTCAGGCAGGTGGACTGAGAGCCCCGGGCATTTCCAGGAGGAATGTCATGCCTACAGCCCAGCACCAGGCACCCGGCACCCAAACCAACATGCACGTGGGAATTGCAAGGCTTGCGTGCAGAAGTGTGGCTTCCCCATGCCAGGATGTTGTGGGTGAAAGTCAGACAATGAAGAGAGATTTGGGAGCTGCCCAAACAACACACCTTCCAATTTAAGCCCATGGGCTCTACAGTATCTTCTCTGTCAGAGTTTAGGGGTGCACAGCCTGATCAGCCTGGCCCTACCTCTGCCACTTGCCGGGGACAGCGATGGGAGCAAGTGAACAGCACAGACTACAAGCCCTGACCTAAGAGAGGGCTGCACAGGTACCAAAATAGACTAAATTAATTTAGGTGGCCTGCTTTACACAACACATACTGCATGTACCATTGCTGAAGTCTTTAATGAATTCCTTCTACAGTAAATTCTGATCTTTTTTTGTTTATTTTTAAGTCAGCACAGTCCCAGAAATCTCATCCTATTTCCCACTGTCATACAAAGCGCCCAAGGCTGTGGTTGAAAACTGTATGAAAAGACTCATATTCTGTTTCTAATCTGATGCTTTCTGCCTTTAGAGTGTCTGCTAGTTTCTTTTTGCCTGTGTGTGTCTTCTGTTTTGATCTAACATCTTCCTTTCCTCCCCCTGTTGCAATACCTCTGTCTGCAGCGCTGGTTTCTCCTTCTCAAATAGTTGATGTGAAAAAAAATACATTGCCCCATATCTGGGCAGGTCAGCTTCAAGCACTCCAGAATCACAGCTTCCACTGATGTTTATTGTGGCTAACAATGAAAAGATTTTTTTACACTGAGGTTCATGGTGTATTTTGCACTGTAAGATAACCCTTAGATGTAAAAATCATTATTTATTTAATAGGAACATCAAAGAATACCACTGCAGAAGGGAACTTCAAAGTTTCCCAGAATAATCAGATATCTGCTATTATGTGGGATATTTTTTTCTCCTGACTCTATAATAATGAGTAATAAAAGTGCAGTTATCAGAAATCATTGAAAGCATTACTCAATTGAGCTAAAAAAAGAGAATTAAGTGTTTCCTTAGAAGCTAGAAATCTAGTAAGTGACGAGACTGCAGGGCTAATGAGAGAAAGAGGAGTCTGATTTGGAGCAGACTGCAGTGCTTCTGAAACCCACTCCTAATTCCAACAAAGATTTCATTTTGGGGAGGAGGAGAATTACCATTGGGAAAGTTTGTTGCTTGATTTTCTACAGGACTTGCCTTAATTAAATGCTTATTTAAATAAGCAGGAGCTCAGCAGTGCAAGTATCCTATAGCATCATTGTATACTGTGCTCCAGTGGTATAGAAGCATTACTGAGGGCAGGCCTGTCCCCAAGCATTATATATTCTAGGTAGAGAGTGCCACAGAAAAGACATCCTTTGTGGCTCTCCCATTACAGATTTCTCTGAACGACTTTCTAAAGCCTCTGATGACTGACCATGAAACAAGGCCCCAGTTGATTAAGGAACTGAGTGGTTTGGCAGAAGAATGGGGTCCTTCAGTTTCAATTCAGGCCAGTTTCCGTTTTCTTAGTCCTTTCTGTGGCTCACAGAGGAATCCCTCATCATTTTTTAACTCTTTGCTCTGCCTGGCTGATGTGGGCTGCATGAGTCACTGTGGACTCCCTTTCTCCTTCCTGGACCAATTCTGCAATTCCCTACAGCCTCAGTGCAGGAAAAGACTGCCAGGCACAGCTTGTGGGAAAGGTGGGTCCACTTTCCTGATGGCAGAAGGGAGGAGCTGAGAGAAAAGGGAGGCATCCAGCAGGTGAAGCATGAATCTTCCAGTGGGAAGCATTAAGATCCAGGTGACGCAGTCTGTGGCTGGGAGGGAAGTGTGGTGGTCTCTGCCAGCCCCAAGCCCATGTGCAATTTGCTGGCCCTCTGTGTGATCTGCCTGTGTGTCTGATGAAATCTGTGTGGCAAGTTCCCTGCTGTGTGTGTGCCATTCAGTGAGCAGGCATTTGTGTTTGATGTTAATATATGCAGCTATTGTTCCAGTCCAGGGATGGTTGTGTTCACAGAATTGGCAGGTTTTGCTAACAGTAGTGAAAGGTTCCTTCATCCTGAAAGAACAGGGTTAATTTCCTATTCCCACAATAGGTGTATTGTTTGCATGCGTGTTGGGAAGGAAGAACAGTTTTTAAGTGGGCAGGGCAAGCATTAAGGTCTCATTGGACCTGATCTCCTGTCTCACAGCTGTCAAAGACCTGGCCAATGGTCTCCAGCAAATCACTTCATCTCCTCATGGCTCAGTTTAACTACTGTGAAACAGAAATAAGGCTGCTGACCCTTGGTGAAGTTCATACACTGACTTATTAGCAGAGGGTATGGGAGGTTATATCAGTATTATTATTACAGCATGCATAAGGAGAACAATAGACAGAACTGGAACAAAACCAGATGCAGTGGAGGGGAAGAAAGGATGGAGCTTAGACTGGAAAATAATATTTTATAGCAGTGACAGCAGGCAGGAAAAAGAGTTATATGAGAACATGTCCTGTTGACTAAGAGTAACCAGTGCTGCCTCTGTACGTTAGAAGATGTGGATAACCTTTTGGTATCTGTGTCTGATGTCCTCAGATTTCTCAACAATAATTGCAAAGCTCTTCCTAGCCTTTGGTTTTGTTGCTTGGTGTTCTTGGGCAGTGCTCCATGGTCCTCTGTAGGCAGCTCCAGCATACATGGCCCATGGTTCCACTTTACTGCTGGCTGCCTGTGATGCCCCAGCTCCCCAGGCTGAGCTAAAGAGCCCTGCAAGGGCTTGTGGTGGTGCTTCTGGCTGGCTCATAGCATGGCTGTAACTCACTGGGGCATGCCTGCATAGGGCCTCTTAGACCAGACGGGATCCAGCTCACCAAATGACAACTGTTTTAAAACCTGGCTGGTGAAGAGCAGTGGCACCTCCAAAGATAGCTTAAGCTGCTTACAGTTAGGTGTCCAGGAGCTCCAGCCAGCACATCACCCTGCTAGGGATGGCCAGTGCCATCAGCAAGGTACCTGGGGACTGTATGCAGCACAGGAATGTTTCAAGGTGGGCTGGGCTGGGGAAGTATCACTGAGTTTAGACATTCTGAGGTACTGCACTGGTTTGGGCTGTTTAGGAGAGCAGTGCCTCATCTAATGTGGCAGGAGACAATTTATCTTTCTGTAACTCATGCAGAATTGTTCCCTCTGACACCACTAATGAACATTTCTCTTCTTGCAGGTATGGGACGTGTGAGCTGCATTCTCGGCTCAAGCAAGATGATCTTTTTTTCCATTTTCCTCACAAGAGCAAAAATAAAGGAAGTTAACTGAAACAAAACCTTTCACTTAGCTGTTTAGAAGGGGAAGCAGGGGAAAGTACTCAGAGTGCACAGTGGCTGTTGCAATTGGTCCCTTCACCCACTAGCTTAAAGGCTGGACTATTTACCCAGGACATGGGGGATGTGGCCCTGACTCTTCCCTCCAACTTGCACAGGTCTCCTGGCAGCACTATCACCACTGCAGTTCCGCTCAAGTCATCCTGCACCGATCCCCTAAGCCTGAGCTGAGAATGAGTACCCAGGTATAGTGCCACAGGTAACACTGAGCTGGAGGGGACAGTGAGTCACTCCATCCCAAAGATGAGTCAAGGATTTCACCCTGGTGAAGCCATGCAGCAGGGATGGACTGAGGAAGACTTACCCAAACCCACCATGGGGCAAACAGGGCCTGAAAAAGGGTGAGAAATGGAGGCAATGATTTAGCCTGAGAGGCACTAGTAACTAGGGAAATACTCAGAGGACAGCCTGATGAGATTAATCCTCAGAGGACAAAGAATTTTGAGACACACAAATAGAGGATTTATGAGTGTGATACCTGGGAAAGAAGGAAGGCAAAGGACTACTCACAGATTTTGGTAACATATGGTGACTTAAGAATGAAGGTTGCCTAAACTACAAAAACAAAGATGGTATTCAGTGAGCTATATATGAGTGATCTAAAAATATTCCTGAAGTTCAGAAATAGTTCTGAGCTTGCAGATTTTGACAAGTTGCATAAGTTATTTTCAGAAGGCAAAAGAATATAATAGTATAACTGAAAAGGAAGAATATATTTGTCCTGAAGTCTTGAATGTTCTCTTTGTACTTGCAGATTGCATGAAAAGCATAGTGGATAAAAAGAGAATATGCCTCCTTTCCTAATAATGAACGAAATGATTGTTTGTTCTTATATACACAGTCTGATTCCAGAAATATATCTAATGCTATAATAATAATTTTAAGTAATATCAAAGATACATTTTCCTTTTCCCTAAATACCGTATTTTAAAAATGTTTGTGGTTCAAGTGGTCCAAAGTAGATGATTGAAATCTTCTCAGAGATAATATTCTGCAAGCATGTTCAAGCCCTGGACACTGATGGATCTTCCACAGAGGGTCCTTCCCACAGAAAGGGGCTCTTTCTTGTGGGATGTGTGAAACAGTAGGAATGCAAAGCTTCAAAGAATACTGACCTATGTATAGGTGGCAAAGATACTTTTAGCTTAATTCTTAAATCAATACAGGCACTTGTAATGATTCCTAATTGCATGAATCGAGATTCTTACGTCCTTTGGCATTAGGGCTGGTGAAATCAGTGCAGAGAACTTAAGTGTGAGATTTTTGCAGCTCTAACCTTACCAAAGGACAGGAGAGAAGGGCAGGAGATTCACAGTGAAGTTCTCCACCAGAAGGATTTT
>JBCJKH010013219.1:0-19471 GCA_039877255.1 Loriculus beryllinus | reverse complement strand
TGCTATGAGGTCTCCACGCAGCCTTCTCTTCTCCAGGCTGAACAGTCCCAACTTTCTCAGCCTGTCTTCATACAGGACATGCTCCAGGCCCCTGATCATCCTCGTGGCCTCCTCTGGACTTGTTCCAACATTACATGTCCTCTTTATGCTGAGGACACCAGAACTGCACACAATACTCCAAGTCCTATTTCTACTGTGCTGAAAAAAGAATCAAGCCTTGCTATGCTGATTACATCCATAAGGTAAATGAAAAGAAGGCGTTTGCAACTCACCCCTCCAACCTTCTCAAAATGGGAAGCATCCTTCTTGAAATCAGTGAGTGTTCCATTGAAATACCAGGTGAAGCTGATGTCCAGTATAGGATCGTGCTGAACCTGGCAAGGCAAGACGACGCTTTCTCCGACAGTGACATCCATGTTGGAAGGTGCCAAAATAATCCTTGTTGGCTCTGTTGAGAGCAGAAGTATCAGTTACTGGATTCCTGTACTGCTGAGCTTTGATTGCTACTAATATCCTACCAAGTACTTCAAATCTGCTTAATGACAGTCACTTCAAATTACGCAGCTGGGATATACATGCTGCTGCCTGACCCCTCTTGTTGGGGCATTGTGTCCTTGCACGTTTATCAGCAGGAGCTACTTGACATTGAAAAGGCAAATTTTGACCTGCTATGTACAGGCCAATATACTTTACAAAGCTAAATGCACTGTAACCCACAGCAATGAAACTGCTGTTCAAGAACTTGTGTGGGTCTCAGCAGTATCACCCACATTTTGGGGCAGGAAGCTGTAGCAGCAGCCACTGGGAAGATTAAGAAGTGGGAGCGAGAGAAGGGGCTAATACCATCTGGAAACTAGAGGAAATCCACATAGGGTATAAAACACATTAGATATCTGGGTCTATGTATTGCATAGAACATAAATACAGTCATTAAGAAAAGCTGCTAGTTATTCCAGAATCACATTAATGAAGAAAAATGTCAAGGACTGTAAATACTATAAATAGAATTTAATTCTAGAGCTCCTTTGTACATAATTCTATTATTTGTATAAAATGGGACATGAATCATTTAGGAGCACAGTCTGAAAATGTGAAGCTGTTAATTCACTGAACAAAATAACTCTGTTTGGATCTATGAGATAAATAGGATACATAATGCAGTAGGATATTAGATCATTCTGAGTTTGGAAAAACTTTCAGATACTCCAGTCTTTAAAAAGAAGATAATGAGAAAAAAATTCTTCAGATAAACTTCACAGTCTACTGGTCCTTTCAGTCCAGTATCTCAGACAGCAGCAAGTAATGGATGATTTATAGGGAGGGACAAGAACCCCTTTGAAAATTATGTATACAATTTGCTTTTAAAAGACTTTCTCTTTTACTGCCAATGGAGTCCCTGAATGCTCCTTGCAGCTGGAGTTTCTACCACATCTTTTTCCATAAGCAAACAGCATACAGTTCCTTTGGCCTAAACAGATTTTGGACTGGAATACAGAATTACCTCAAATATTTTTTATATTCCCATATTCCCATATTCCCTTTCCCCAACAAATTAAAAATCCCCCAGACTTAAAAAGCACAACTGCACTATTTAGTACTTAGATAAGGGAGAGAAGAGAGGAAAAGTCTTCAGAACTCCCTCACATGTGAGACAGACCTTTTCAAGGAAAATGCCTCAGTCTCTTTCCTCTCAACTAATAAAAGATTCCTAACAAAGATCTTTTTATCTTTTTATATTGTTAAATTCACAACTTCTCAGTCTTTTACTTTCCACCACATTCAGTATTATTTTTCCAATAAGGAAATGCAGACTCTACCCACACAATTCCGCTGCAGAGTTTGCAGTTCAGTTTACAACACCTCACAGATGACCCTCAGTTCCAGCTCACCTACCAGTAACTATTAAGTTTGTTGAGCCACTAGCTGTTCCAAACTGGTTTGTTGCCAGGCACGTGTAGCTTCCAGCATCAGCTTTGGTCACGTTGGCTATTCTTAGTCCTCCATCCTTCAATAACTTGATTCTACAAAATTATGAAGAGATTTTAAAAGATTCAGCATTGGTTTGTAGACAAAATACTTTATTCCTCACACAGCTACACAGGTATCTACAACTGCATCAATCACCAACCTGATGGTCGGCCATCTAAAATCCATCTGACTAGACTGGACTGCGCGCCTTACCCAGTAACTTTGAATTAACCGTTTGCCATTAGTATGATATACAGTAGAACTGTTCATAACAATCCACATTTTCACTTCTCAGGATTCATAGATACAGCCTAGCTCTGACTGCACTGAAGTCAATAGCTCATTTGCACAACTCGCTCTCTGGACTAGGATTCTGCCCAAGCAAGTACAAACTCCATACTTGTTTAGAAAGCAAACCGAGACTTTGCACTGCTGCAGACTTCTGTCTCAGTTTACCAGCTATGCTGAACAGGAGCGACCTGCAGACATCACAGGGGTATGCTTTGTGGAAGGACTGGAAGGAAAGCGAATTCCCTCCACCCCACACAGACTCTGCCAGTGACAGTCATGCCTAACAGACAGATAGCATGGAACAAACCGGAAAGATGTTTATAATGTGGACAAAATAAGACCCACAGTACTGACACAGAGAGCAGAGCATGACATCCCAAAAGCAGAGACGGCATCCTAGACAACAGCACTGGAGGAATGCAAAGGTTAAGGCTAATATGACTCCCTCTTTCCCTATTTCCACACCTCCATCTGTCATACCCTTAGATGCAGAGCCTTCTAGCAAGTCTTCCTTAAGATAACCCAGAGCAGCTATATAACTAAGTGTATATAAAAACATCTATATTAATTAACCAGAAAAAGTAAACTTTTTCCTGATACACCGAAGTCAAAAAAGCTTCAGAGCTTCTCTCTCAGAACCCATCACTCATTTCAAAGGCACCAAATGAATCCCAGTGAGGCTATTATGTCAGTTCCCTAAGCATCTTAGCTAAAAGGTATTTTGGAAATGCCCCAGATACCCACACAATCAACAGAACAGCAAACAGCATTACCACTCCAGGCAAACCTCTAACCACATTAGTTGCAGTCTTACACAGCTGTCAGACTATCAGCTGAGAACGCAGCAAATGCCACAGAACTTAACACTGCTATAGTCCCTTTCTCAGAAGAGTCAGGAAGATTTCACCTTCTCACTTACATGTACTTCATTATTAACCTGCTTCTGTATTCAGAGCAAAATTAATTAAATACACCCCCTGCTGCTTTTTGTAACATACTTGAGGCAGATGAGTATTAATGGAGCTCCATCGTTTGTCCCAACTGAGATTCAGTTCTCTATAGTTAAATATGTACTACAAAAAGTAGGTGGAAAGTCTGCTGTGTTAGTTGGGAGCTCGGATCACTGCCTCTCTTCTCAAGGCTTGTCCCAAGCCTGGGAAAAGCAGAAGGCTCACTTGAAAACAACAGATTTGTTCTGATCTTCATGCACTGTACCTAACAGTCCAGCGTAAGCAATTCTCCATGTGAAGCTCCACATGTGCTGTGGTAGCTGATGAAGGGTTACACATCTCGAAACTGCTGCAGGGCAAGCCTGTGAAGATGTGCAAGTAGCATAGCTAGGACAGCCCTGGTGAATGCGCCATCTAAAGAGTTAACTGCATTTCCAAAAGTTGGCCCATAAAAGGTATATGCTTCAGTAAGCTGCATGGCCATTAATTATTTATACTGGTATATTATAAATAATACAGTGTTGCAAGGGTATTTTTTTGAAATAGCAATACAGCTGAATCTGTATTTCAGAGAATGATTAAGCTGGTAAACAAGGGCAGCAGCACATGACTCAAGTTTGATGGGTTCAGTGAGCTTATCTTTCACCCTTAACTTCTCTGATCCTTCAAAACCTTGTTCACTAACTGCAGACCACAGCAGTGGGAGTCTAACATGGCTCTGTAGTTATGCTGCTCCTTGCCCTAACAGCAAGTACACCTAACCCTTACAGCCACATGGAGAGTGCATTTTACATGGATTCCTTCCATAGCTGCGCTACTCTTTACAATTAAACATCCTCTAGGTATAAATGCAACTTTTAGTTGCTTTTCTTAACTGTTTTGAACTGAATTTTGTATTCTCTTAAAAAAAGGTGTTGCAACACTTCATGCTGTAGCTGAGATCCACTTCCTCTGGGCAAAGGTGATGCAATAATGACATTAACAGATGCAAATTACAAGATATAACAAGTCACCTGTTAGAGCGACAGACAAAAGCGCCTTATTTCAGGGAGAAAGAGTTGTAAATACATGGTTTAATCATTTGCATTTGAAAGCAACCATCTTTGAGTCTTCCGAAGTACTGAGCTACCTGAGCCAACCTGGAGGTGTTGGAAACATATTTGTGATGTGCTTCACCAGTCTCAGCACAGCCGACCTCCCCCAGGCTCATTAACTTACTTCAGAAAATATGTAATATTTGGCTGCACTTTATATTAGATGGAACGGTTTAAATTAATTAAATCTTACCATATGGTTTATGAGTATTTTAAATGTGTTGGAGACGCGATTAATGCACTGTACAGGTAATTATAATGACATCCATAAAAGGTGTTAAAATATATCAATTACTGTTGCAAGCAAGCTACTGAGTTGTTGGACGTTCTAGCTATCTGTATGCTTTGGAAAGCCTTGTATTGCAACATCTCCTTTGAAGCAGTTTCCAGTGGGAAAAATGAAAAACCAAGTAAAACCCCAACAGTGTTGAGAAAGCCTGAGATCAAACAAAGGAAATACTGGGATCAGGGTATAGACCAGAAAATACCTATGTTCATGTCTATTGTTTAATTAAACCAAATCACATTTAGAGTGCTCTGAGCTATCTGCAAGTGTAGCTTGCCTAAAATGATTAAGCAACAGGCTTACTAAAACCAAAATACAATTAAGAATCAAGTTTTCCCAAAATTAAAACCAACAAAAAAGAACCCAAACAAATGAACCCCCCCCCAAACCAACCACCAAACCAATCCTAGGAAAAAATATTGTCAAAATAAAATCTTCGCTGGTAAATTCCAAAGAGAAATGCCTTACTTTTTCAATTACAAAACAGTAAATACAGTGCAGAGCCTATGAAAACACCAAACCCAGAAACGGCTCTACCCCTCCTGCTGAAACATTAGGCAAACCAAAGCTTTTAGTATACTTAAAATTATTAGATATTCACACACTGTGATAAAACAGATGTACTGTGGCTGGCCTGCTGCCAGGAAGCGATCTACATTGCTTAAAGAAACTAACACATCCTTCGATGTTCCCAGTATCTGCAATCGTTTTTCCAATACATTTTGCTGAAGGCCGGCAATTTTCAAGCTGAAATCCATTTCCAAAACCTGCACATTTTTTGATGCACTGGCAAATGGCAGAAACTTTCAGCCCCGTAAACCAGAGATAATTGATGGAGTAATGCTTCAGCACATACCCATTTGCACCACTGGAGACTGATTTAGGACCTGTTCAGTCATCAGATCAAACTATTAACAAGTCATCTCTTCCTAACTCTGGAGCAAAATTATCTTTGAGAAGATTTTCTTTTTCTCCATGTCAAAGGTATGGCATAAACCCTCCCCCCCCCCAACTAAAACCGACAAGAGCCAAATGTCTCAACTCATGCCCATGCTCTTTGAGACCGGGAAGAAGGATTAACCAAATGCAGGGTTCCTGACATGAGAGGCCCATGTTGGTATAATTATCAAAGTCTTTCTTTCCCATCCATACTGGGAGAACGTATTCTGTACTACAGATCTTCCAGACAGCTGAGGGACTTTGATAGGGTTACACTCTCCATTAATTTTGCACAGTCTGTCAAGTTTTATTTGTGACACTGTAATTTGCTGTTAGTTACCTTAGTCATAACTGACCACAGAGAAATCCAACTGTGAAATGAGTGCATGTACGTCTCATACTGATAAATTTTTACTATTGTCACAACCTGCCCCAAATTTTCATACTTGCAGCTATTGAAACAAGTGTATCTGGTACTAGACAGCAAGTGGTGCTCCAGGATGCCAATCCAAGATTTATCAACTTTAGTATCTGTAATGTACAAGTATTCAAGCTATTCTGCATTCACTGTCCCATATCCACTGGTTTACGGAGCAGAGACCTATCTATAGGTTTATATAGTACTACCTTATCAAAATCCTGTTAAATTCAATTGTTAGTGCAGTGCAACCACACACACTGATAGAGATCAGAATATGCTCCATCTCTGGCAGTGTTCAAGGCCATGTTGGACAAGGCCTTGGGTGGCATGGTTTAGTGTGAGGTGTCCCTGCTTATGGCAGGGGGGTTGGAACTTGATGATCTTAAGGTCCTTTCCAATCCTGACTGTTCTATGGTTCCTACTGATGGCAATGGCTAAACTTCTTTTGACTTCTGTAGTTGTGCCCTGGAAATCTTTCTGGTTTTCTTTGCTTATTTTAGCAGAGATTTTTATGATGGATAAATACTGGAAGAAAAAGAAACAGTTATTAGGTGGTGTCAGTTATTTCTTCCATAGTTCATGGAGTTGTGTTGCTATAGCAGACAAGTATCTTGTCAATTACCTTGTCATTTCTCACACAAACGTTTCAGCGTTTCCTTTCTGAAGTATTAATGCCAGTGATTGTTAATTATGATTGTGTATTCTTTGCTAGTGACCTTCTGCTTTGAACTGGTTTAACTCCTGCATGCTACAGTGTTTTCAAGTGTTAAGGCACAGAGAGGCCAGTACTATTTCATTCTGTAGGCTTTGTTCTCTTTAATTTTCACCTCTCTCTAGTTTAGTAATAAATACAGGCTTTAGAATGAAGCTAAAATTATGTCAAGTACTGAAGTAGGGAATATGTTGTAATTACTTAAGCAAAGTTCATGGTTGAAGTTATTTGCTGTTATCTATATATCTTGCTTTCCAAAGAGATTTTTTTTTCATTTTGTTTTACATCTGTGGTATTGAGATCAGTGGCCTGCTCAGCCAGCATCACAAAAATCTCTACCTAGCCATAAATATTCTTAAAATTCATGACAGCATGTGGGGAAAAGACACAATTTTTATGTCTAATTGCTACTTAAGATGAATCATTTGGGACTGAAGGCCAAATAAAACCGGAAACATTCAATTTTAACTTACAACTACCAGTGGTACAGATTTGATACTCATATATGTGTGTATATGTATGAATGCATAAATCTTTTTCAGTGGTCTGTATGCTCTAATGCTAATAGTATGCTCTATCATGCCCTGGGTTTACAAACCTTTCTGGGGGGGGGGAAGTTAAAAAAGGAAATCCTTTTCTGCTGTGGTAGTTACTGTAAAAATTAGTGATTTATAACGTGTACTTTGGCTATATTGTCACCAGTCTATTGTCTTACACCTGCCCATAAAAGTGGAACATGAAGACAACTGATAATGCTGATCTGAAATGAGAAGTATAGCAGGATTTATGGTATCAGCTGTTCAGTTTGTTAATTTTTTTTTCTTGACATTAGTTTATTGCTTAGGATATGACTCATATGATCTAGAAACCTATGTCTAACTTTTAAGGTACTCATCTATTTAAATTATTCCAAAGGGTTCCTGAAAATGGCTTTTTCTCTTTGGTTTGTCTTTTTTGGACATTAAACAACCAAAAATCAAAAAAACAAAAAAGGAGCCTAACGGCACTAGCTTGGACGTAGATACCTAAAGCTTGGTATCTGCAGCAATCCTACTCCTCTTTCTGGGACGGCCAGCCTTGTGGAAGCTGGACTGTCAAAGCCTCACTAATTTATGCTTTCTTCCCAGAATTTACACTAGCTTTCCATGCTCCATCTAAACATTTTGAAGCAGCTGGTGGAGCAGTGAAGAGATGGCTGGCTCACAACTCATGCTAGCTGGGGTATCGATAAACCCTGGGTTGCCTCAGGATTTGTTTGTGTTGCTATGTTGACTGTCTCCTATCCCTCAGTCATTTGGAGGCCAAAGGTGTTGCATGCACATGCTTGTAAGTTAATACAGAAACTAGGGAGTAACTGGTTTTGTGATTGTGGACTTGGGTGTTATGAGTGGAGCTGGGACGACTGGTTGTCAGTTTGCTTTGAGTAGTGAGCTTTGCATGTGATTTGGGTTGAAATTAATATGCTGAGTGAGGTGTTCTCCTTTTCTCAATTTTTATGTAATTTGGCTAGAGCACTGGACAGTGGAAGAATGTGAAACCCCAGTCCACAGTGTGCTATTTGTTTGTTGTTATTGATAACATACCTGTAATTTCAATAGTTATACAAAGCTTGCCTAAATTTCTTTAAATGCATCAAAGCGTTGGGCTATTGTGAGTTAGTTTTCGTACTTCTGCTTCACTGACAACACAAAACTATTCCATAGAAGGTGAATGTTTGTTTCCTCCTTATCATCAGATAAGCTGTTATGAACATGCTATGGGTGAGCTTCATCTCCCTTGAGCTGGGACACACTGTCCTAAGGGGCACCTAAGTCACCCCAGCCTAAGCTGATTATTGCAGAGTCCAAGGAGGTGAGGAGATGCTTGCAGAGGGCAGTTCATCACTACTGTCTTAAATTCTGGTTTCACAAGGGGGTGCCTTGCTTTCTGGAAAACTGATCTGCCGCCATGGCCTGTAAAGGGAATTGGGGCTGAGTTAGATGTGAATGACAGATGGTTGCTGAACAGACTTAGGTGAGTGAATTTTAGATGCCGAAGTTAGGTATGATGTATCCTACTCTAAATGGTTTGCAGGAACCCAGCAGAGGTGAAAGAGTCGTGTAAAAGCTCATGGTTCTTAGCCTCTTTGAAATATAGACGGTTATCAGCCTAGTATTGCTGCTGTACTTCAGAGTTGTTTAAATAAACACTAAAATTAGTGAATTTAGAGGGCAAGCTTTGAAATAGAATGACACAAAATGAAGTCATGTGCATATATGGCGTTCAAGGCAATGTGAAAGATTGAATGAAATGGAATTATACCTGTGTTTTAATGGTAGGTATTAACTATTACCTGACATGCATGAAGGAAAGAAAAATGGTAATGCAAAGCGGTATTCTCTGTAATGGGTAGACTAGTTAATATAATAAGTTCTATGATTTAAACATATCTTACATTAAGTATTAAATTTAAAAAGTATTAAAGTACAGCCATTTAGTCATGTAACATATGCAGAAAACCATAAAAAAAAAAGAACCCAGGATTAAAAATTCTAGCCTTGATTTTCTTTGGCTCAGATGACACCATTATTTGGAATCCACTTTCCTGGTTAAAAAGTTCTTTTCTTTTTCTCAGACATCTGTGATTTAGAATTAATGTAATAGTGCAATTTTTAGCGAAGGTGGCATTTAACAAATAGCAGCCTGTGAAAAAACCAGGCTGTACATATAGCTTTATACTGAAAATAAAAATGATAATTTTGCTCTCTTAATAGCAATTCTGACAGAATTCTGGGAGGCCGGCTAGTATCAGATACAGCTCACATGATGACATGTTACTTTTTACTGTCTTAGTACAGTGGAAGCAATGGCAGAATTCCTTACTGAAAATAGAAGTGGGAAAAACATAGTTCAGCATATGATCGTGAAATCACTATTCGAGAATTTGTGTTTTCAGGTGTGACAAACGTGCTTTCAGCATTTGATTGAGAAAGTGTACTTTTAAAATGTAATACCGAACCATTAATTCCACTGTATAAACAAACATGACAATGATTTATTGTTACTTGTTTTCAGCCCTTTTTCTTAGTTTGGAGTAGAATAAAGCATACTTTTTATCCCATGTCATGTAAAATATATATTTAGAGAAGAATGGACTAACGAGTATACAAATACAAATTTGTGGCCTATAAGTTTGTACTTGTATATAATATTGTGTGTTGAAATATTTGCTGGTGGAAATTAGAGTAGAAGCAGTTGGAAGTTAGTCCTGTTTCAGTGTTCTTGGTGATAATTTTCCATGTCCCCATCTCATTTATGACAGCTGGTGACTTTGTTTGAGAGAGGAAAGAGGAATCAAACTGCCTCTGAATCTCACGTTGCAACATGTACATAAGCTTAAAAGATATTTTTCCAGTTGTGTAATAGCGTATTTTTCGGACTCAAAGTTCACTGCAGCCTTCTGCAGCAATCAGTTATTGCACCTGATTACAGTCTGTGGAGAATTACCTGCTGGCATGAGAATCTGGTGATAAAGCTGTTTGCTTGTGTATCTGAAGAGTCCTTGATTTTTATTTGGTTAGCAGTTGCTGCAATATACACTCAGCTGGTTGAGCCTCACAGCTTTTCCGTGACTCTTCAGCTCCACAGTAACACTATAATGACATAAATTATAATCAAGATAAATAATTAAAAATGGAGAGTGCCCAGCAAGCTGGGATAAAGAGAAATTCTTTTAGGAACCCATACATTTTTACTGTTTCAGAAGACAGGCTTAGCACTGAACTTTTTATCTACTTACTGTTCTGTTAATAGAGAACCTTTAATAACCAAATCTACAGCACTGTGCTTTGATTTCTTCTGTAGAATTTGTCAATCCAAAATATACACTGCTATTGTGCTGAATATTTCAGGGTTTTTATGCTTTTTATACTAAAATTATTTTCCAGTCTATCAAAAAGAATGCAAATGGAATGACAAGACAATTGCTACAAAATTTATAGTATGATTTTCTGTGAAGGAGGTTTTCTTTGATATTGTCAAGTACTGATTGAGTAGCAGCAAGCTGCAGGACTTGATAAAGTACAGAGGAGTATGTCATGCTTTCTAAAACCTGTGGATATGTGACTGCTTGATGTTCTAAATTCTGTAGCAGAAATCTGACCGTTAGCAGAACCTGCATGGCAGCTTCAGTGTAAAATATAAAAAATTCAGCATTTCATGTGTTCTGTTTGAGGAAGAAGTACTCCAGTTGTGGTAAGAGCTGTTCAGGTGTTTAGATATTCAGCGTACTGATGCTTGTTTTGACATGTGTCTGTATTTCAGGATGCCACAGATCCCATCCCCCATTCAATAGCAAAGTAACCTATTAGTTTCAGAAACAGCAAGAACAAAGACTGGCAAAATATTTGGAGATTGTTATAGCACCTTGTCTAGATGCATCTACTACATTTAGGGAAGGTCTTCTGTCACTTTACACCCTCTATACATGTTATTTTCTAAATTATACAAATGAAATGACACATCATTACTTTAGGGAATGCTTCTGGGAGCTGATGTTGCCAAGTAGGCCCTTTGATCATGGTGTCTTGTGATATGTTAGATGAAATAAAGATTTCTTAGTTAATGGCATTATACTTTTCCGAGGACATACCAGGGCAATTTTGTGGTTTACATAACAGTGGTTTGAGACCGAATTTTAAAACCAAAATAGTACCTTTCAAGTTTTCTTTTATTGTAAAAGTGAAGTAAAGGTAAAGCTGGCAAGTTAAATGAAATGCATAATTACTATTGTCTAGAACATCTTTCTCATGAAGCAGAATTCACTAAAACATAGGGCTGTCAGTGTGGTTTGTCATACTATGACTTGATTAAAGACATAGTATAAATATGGCTTAACAACTGTGATTCTAAGTTTGGGTAAAGTTAACAAGAATTGTCAATGCAATCTGTGGTTCCCTGCTTGAGGAATGTTTTCCTCGTAACACTTTCCTTGTAAAGCTGAGTACCATTACTAGGACTGAAAATGTCTGGCAATAAGAAAATGACCTTCTCAACTTCCCTAGGATTAACTGTGTCAGAACATCCTCAGCTATCCCAGTGCGGCTGCCTTGACTGGTGGCTGGTAGTATGGGTAGAACAGTTTCCCCAAAATCAGAAATGATTTTATCTTTGTCACACAATATACATATAAAGGGAAGTGTTCTAGGTATAATGATTTGTTCTTAAATGTGATCAAGGTCAGGCCACTTCTACTGTTTAGAATTTTGGCTTTCTTGTGCTGTTAGTATACTACATTCTGGTACTGCAGCTTAATGGGAAAGGGTCCTTGGTCTTTTTATTTGCTTTCTTCTTTTTTGAATGCTGCAGGGTTTTTTGAAAGTACCCTTGCAAAACCCATCAAATGTCTGCTTCCCTGATGTCTCTAGGTATGTGGGAGGGGCTACCAAGCCTTTCTTCTCACTGATCAATGTGACCAATTATTTGCCCTCATTAGAACTGAGTTAGAGGAGTGATCAGAGAGGCTTTTTAAACTGAAGTGTTTAATTTTTTTTCTTTGTAGAAACAGTTAGTTGTTAGTCCCAACTGCACTATTGCTGCTGTTTGGGCAGATTTTTTGGCTTCATGAGGTACTGTTCCTTTTACGCGTCATGAGGTACTGAGCTCAGTCCCACCTGGCACAAGGTGGGTCTCCAGTTCTGCTGCTGCTTCTTTTTAATTTCTTTATCTTCAAGCAGAAAAGAGCAGTAAGTTTCCAATATTACAATTTTGCAAAATACAGTTGCTGTTCAAACTTGATGACATTTCTGCTAAGCAGAGGGAAGGTATCTCAGCTGTGGGCCACAGGCAGCCTATTCAACCTATTCATTGACCTGTTCATTGCTGCCCATTCCCAGGGCTCTGCAGGTAAACCCACCAAGCAGACTTCCAGCTGGTTTATTTTAGTGTATTTTTTTTCTAGCACTTGAATAGTTTTCCTGATACCGTCTGTAGCTGCTTAAAATCATTCCTGATGGGGACCCTCCGCCCCTCACCCCCACTACCCAACAATCATTGCATGCTGTAAGTTTTCATTTCTTTCCTGTTACAGCAGATATGTAATCTTGTACTTACTAATGATATAATTTATTTCTGAACCGAACTTGGAATAGTCGTGCCTGGGAGAACTGAGTCTAAACAAATACAACCAAAGAAATGTGGAAAAGGGGCATAAGCACAGGGGAATTACTTGACTAGTAAATTATAAAAGTTTGGTGTGAGATCTGGGAACAAAATCTATCTGCTGCTTCTCTCAATTTAGTGTTCTTCCCTTCAGCTGTGCTGTTCCTTCAGAATGTAATTATCTCCTGCTATCTAGGGACTGTAGCTGTTTAGATATGAAGTTTGCAGTTCAGTGTTTTAAGACTGCTGCAGTCTTTATTTTGTACCAGTGATTTTTTTCAGAAATACATATATTAGGCAGGTTAAGAAGATATAAATGTGAAATGGCAGCACCTTTTGGAGACAGTGGGGTATGTTCATTGTCCCTTCAAAAAAGGGACCAATACCCAATCTCTTTAATGGGAAGCTGAAAATCTTTTCAACTGCTTATGTAGCAACGATTCAGTGTTATGATTGCTTGGGGTTTTGTAATATGGTACAGCTCCAGCTGTATAAGGACCCTTTCATGGCATTTAAAGCTGGGTAGAACTTGAATGCTGGTAATTTTGGTGTTGTCATGGGAAGATACCACATTTCGTCCTCATAATTTCATTAATGGGCTTCAGAAAAGAATAGTTTATAAATCAGAGATGCTCAGAAGAGAAATTATGAACAGAGTTCTTGAGGGAATTTTTCAAAATGGAATTAGTCTAAGAGGGAGGAACTCAGAAAGGTGATAGTCTCATGGTGATAAGGCGGCATTGCATGGGAAGTGTGTGAAGCAAAAGGGTTAATCTCACAAATTAGAGCAGCTTCAGAATGACAACAGGGAGCAATATCGGCAGAGGATTACATAGCTGAAACACACAAGGATTAGAATGAATCTTTAACCTTGCTCCAAAAATAATAAAAACCCAAACTACAGTGGGAGATGAGTCTTTGGGAATTGGAGAGGAAAGGTTGCATGATCAATTAGGCCACTGCAGAATATCAGTCTGGCAGAGCCCTGAAGTAGGGTGAGTAAAAAGCTGGTTTAAAGACAAACAAGTGAAGAGTGACTGAAATTTAACAGAGTTATTATTAATCCTCTGATTTCATATTTCTGTAATTCACTGGAATCCTCATTTGAGAATGAGACTTCCAGTAATTACAATAACCTTTGCCTTTCTCATCAGGAGATTGAGCTCTTATATCCTTGTGGCTGTAACGGACCCAAATGTCTGTCTTTCTGCCATCAAGCCTTTACTTATTTTGTTTTTCTGTTCCAGCTGGTCTCCCTTTTTTGCTGGCATCAGTTCCCTGGTTTGGCTACCTTGCTACTAATGTAAGGAAAACCTAATGGGAAAGAGAATTTATTTGCTATTTGTTCCAACATTCTCCATGGGGAATGTGGTACTTACGAGATAGCCTCTATCATATCCATTCCCATTTCAACACAGCAGTGTGCATGATCAGCTCTTGCTTCTGGCAAGCCGGACACACAGTAATAGCAGTCACCCAGGATCTTGATACGTAAACAGTGGTTCTCCTAAAATATAAATAAATTAACAAAATAATAATAGTGAAAGAGAGAGAGGTATTCAGTCTATATTCATGCTTGCAATAGCTTGCCTTTTAGGGCAGTGAATATTTACAGAAACCCAGTGAACCAGCACAGTATGTCATTCTTGCAACAGGATAAGGAAAAAAAATCAGAATTACAGTAGAAAACTTACAGCTGCTAGTTTATCAAATCTGGCAAAGAGCTCATTCAGCGTCATGACCAGCTCCTGAGCAGTGCACTGGGAGGCCAGACTTGTGAAACCCTCTATGTCTGCAAAGAGGATGCTTGGGAAAAAAGAGAGAGAGAAAAAAAAAGAAGAAAGCGTTACAAAATTTGTTGCTGATATTTCTGCAAGTTCGGGGGTATGTGAAGGCATGTAGGGGTGTCCCAGACCTAAAGAAGCAAGGAGATCAGCACCCCTGATGCCACCTTATGATACAACCTCTATCACATGTAAAGCCCTGAGGGACACAACCCCATCCCCTCCAAAGATCAGAAAAGGCAAGAAAATCCCACAGTCCTTTCATCCCCCTACCCCTGCCCCATGTCCAAAACATTTACAGAATGCTGGGAGCTGGTATAGCTCCCATGATAATGCCATCAACAAAACAACAAAGCACTCCTACACAATGACTGGATTAGCCCAGCTATAAAATCAACACTTACCCATTTTGTTCACATTCCTCAGCCTCTTGGCTCAGTAAAATCACCTGTGTCTTAACTCTGCTGCAGAAAACCACACTCCTCTGTCTGCTTCCCCTGCTGTCAAAGTACAGCCACAAAATAAAGCTCCTCTCTAGTGAATATCCTTAACTTGCCTACCTTGGCTTTGGTATTCAGCTCCCATGCACGCAGCCCAACCCCATGACTGGCAGCACCCTGCCTGGTACCATGTGCCTGCAATGTTATAAATGCACAAAGCCAGGCACAATGGCACTGAGTGCTACCAGGGCAAAGGCTTGGGTGCAGCAAGGCTGGCTCGCCATGCCCTAGGACACCCACTGTCCTGGGGAAGACTTACCATCAGGCTTTCATTCTCTGAAGAAGGATATCTACTCTGACTTACTCTACTCACGTACATGCTTCTCACTCATTGCTTATTTTTTTCTTCTTGGCTTCTAAAGAACTAGAGAAATTAAACGTTCATTTGTACCACACCTTCCAGCTGGCTTAGCCCCTGAAACACTATAAAAATACACACCTATAGTGCTCAGGAGCTCCCCACAGCAAGTCTGCAAGCAGGCATAACCTAACCTTCTGCCAAACAACGAGTGCAGTCCTTGCCAGCAGAGGCAAACCCCTGCTATTGCAACAGAGATATGAAATCACTCCCATCCATCCAGGATGGACTGGGAAAGCCCTCTGAAGGCAGCATGGGCTGTTTTGAAAGCACAATTATTTGGATCGCAAGTAATAATACTTATTCTTTGATTTCAATTAACCAATTTTAATGTTGTTCTGCAAAGATTATTTTTTTTTTTAACTGGAAAAAGATTCTGTCTCACTGATAATTAGAACTGCACACAGCCATCATGCTGGGTTTAAAACTATTCAGTAAAACAAGCACCAGACTATGTCTATGTAGATTTAAGATCAAGTGTATACATGCACATACATTTATATAAATATAAAATTCATAAGCTATCCTTGTATATTGGAACGTTTATCAAGTAGTTGATTTCTTCTTTGAAGTTGATTATTACATCAAGATGTACTTGAATAGGAAGAGAAATTAGAAGTGTAAATAACAAGTACTTTGGATTAGTTTATTTATCTTTAAATAAAACTCCAACATATTTTAGGCAACTTGCAGGAGCTGTTTCCAGTTGGAATCCCCTTCAATGTCTTCAGACAGAAAGCAAAGACAACAAAAAAATTTTCACAAGCATTTTTTTTGCAAAAATCCTGAAACACATTTAAATTCTGGCATGCTTTTCTTATTTTCCTTCTGCATTTCAACTCCAATAAATCATCAACCAAACATATTGTATTAAATGTTTCTTTGTAAGCAAGACAGAAACTAAAATGTGCAAGAAAAAAAGCGAGATAGAAATATAGCTATGTCTGAATCCAACTATACTTTCTCATTTTTTAAACACTTGAGAAAATGCACAAAAAACCACCAGATTTTCACCTATTTACAAATAAAAGTAAACCTCCAAAAGAAATAACACTTGAAATCAAGTGAAATCTTAAGAGATGTCTGTATTGCTTGCTAAGCAACTTAAGTATGTGTTAATATGTAAAGTTCAAATAGGAAATGTCTCCAGTTCTTGTGGCAGTAACAAAATTCCTGTTGCAAGAATGTTCCTCTGCCTGCATGGGGCAAATTGCAGATTCCCCATAGCCATGTGTTCTAACAGGAGGAATAAAGAGCAATTGCTGCTCTGACATCCAGATAGTAATAGGTATATCTGAAAATACTACACAGTGATGCCCTAAACTTACTCCTTATGCCTGAATCAGAAAAATTAGTGTTAGCATAGCATCCTAATAAACATTCCTATTACAATCATGCTAGATAAATAGATCATACATTCCTAGAAGTTAAATCATGGCAATATCTTCAACCAGGAAAATGAAATAATCAGCAAAGACCTATGGAGCTATCCTACCCACAGATTTATGCCTTTTCAAATTGAAACTACTTAATTAAAACATTTTCTCAAACTTGTAACCTTCGATGGGTGGCCAGCACATTGCTGTTTGTTCAAATTCAGCAGCTGTCTCCTTTGTCTTGACCCTTGTCTTGCACTTCCAAAGACTGCATGGTTGCAGCTTCTCATGTAGCTCTCTGGCTGATTTCTAGATAACTACAGTTATAAGCACTACAAAAGGGTTTATTATGAGAATAAAACTTGGAAAGGTTGCATGATGGGAATCTGAAATGCATTGCACATGAGCCAGTAGCAATACTGGGAAGTTAACACTGATGCTGCTATTAGGAAGCCAACATTTACTACATGAGATGCTCCTCGGAATGAGCATTTTGTTTGAGGAAAGAGGAATGCATGAACCAATTTCAGCAAAGCCAGTTTGATAATTTTTGAGAGTGAAGTCAAGGAAAAAGAAGTTTGATTTTATCTAAAGCAAAGCAATAAACTGCAAGTATTTTCTTAGATGCTGCAAGTCTCTTCTCACTTTTGAACACAGACATAACACTTGGCAATAAAGGGAAGAGCTTCACCTGGCATGCCTTTTCCTCTTTATATGAAAATCTACCTAGAATTGACCACATATTAAGTCCTTTGCATGACTCAGTGTTTGCACACTTTGTGGTTAACATGAAGGTACCTACCTGCATGGTCCATTCCCTCACCACTCTTCCATGTCAGCTAACCAAGTAATGCATGAACCTCTTGAAGCACCTGAGCATATTCCATTACAGGTTTCAGACAGCTGTGTGACCTGCTTTGCAACCGGATAGCAACACTATTAAACAAGCTATCGGAAGACACTGCCTGGGACACATGGGCTGCAGGGAATGGAAAACCTCATCAGGGTACAGAAAAGACCATGTGGGAGATGGCAGAGGACAGAACAGTGATTTGGGAGCTGTAGACAGAGAGGGCAAAAGACACATGCATAGCGGGAGACTGGAGAAAGGATAGCACACGAATGTCAGAGAAAAGGGCCCTTGCAAATAGGGGCTCAGCCTGAAGCCTCTGTCCTCTGCTCTCAGTAGAGAACTCTGAAGGCTGCTAAATCATTTTACTCCTCCTGTCTAATCTGCTCCCACTAAACACTCCTGCTGGCACTAGAGTTCCAGCAGCAGAGCCAACAACCAGGATTATTGTTCCCAACCCTGCTAATGACCCACAAAGGAGAAATGGGGACTAATGTACATGGTGTTGTGCTATGCCACTTCTGTTCCTTTTGTTATTAGCCCTAGTAACTCTTAAATTCACCCTTCTCCCTGTAAAATACCCAGCACCTCAGAAGAAAGTAGGAAAAAGTAGATTTTTCATATGATAGACATCAGAGAACAGCACAAGACCCTCATCTTGTGTTTAGTCAGAGTTTTTCTTTAAAAATAAAGCCTACTATAATTTCTTACACACACAACATGCATACAGTGAGGTTGCAGGAGCATCTCCCAGTCCTGCCTGTGCATCTTGTCTACCTTAAGAACCTTAGAGTTTAAACATACAGCTTCACCACTACCCTTAAGTCCTCACTCCACATTTCAGTCTTTCATGTCAGACTACCCTTAGCAATGAAAAGATTTCATTAAAGGATGATGGTGATAGATGATTGTGAGGAAAGGCACAACTCAAGCCAACTATCTGTCAGTCTTCAGAGAGCAAGGCATTTCCTTGTTGGTGGGAGCACAATACCAGTAATAGGTCTTCCCTGTGCCAAAATCTGCAGCAAACGATAGTGGTCAACAAAAGGTCAAATGAAATAATTATTATCTCTATAAAATACCATGAGATAACTAAGGCTGTGGTTTAGAAGTAATATCATGAGGTAACTAAGGCAGTGGTTTAGAAGTACTGTTAGCTGAAGCTGACTGGAAGGGATTGACCACACAATCTGCAGCCTGGACATCAGCAACTATTATCAGTCCTGGGTCCCAGTAACTTCATCTGGAAGGCTACTGCTTTGTGGAAAAAACAGTTGAGCATGTCATCAAAATGTTGTAATGGCTTCAGAGCTCTTGATATATTTTCCACTCTGTCACTGCCTTCAGATTTACCATCTGATTGGGTTTTGTCCAGCAGTAACCAGGGTATGACCTCAAAAAAGACAAAAAAAATTGTTTGTTTCTGGAAAAGACATAAAAGAAAAGGAGAGTTATTAATTTTATATGGTTTTTATTATTATTTCTGTTTATTTTTGGTTGAAAAGTATCACCGATTGTATTGTACAGTAGAAGTGAATACTTTCCTAAGCTCGTATTTCAGCTCCTATTTCCAGCAAGGTCTGGCTCAAGATTTCATATCTGTACAAGGCAAGTTCAGTTTTGTGGCCATTGCCCTACATGGCTAATGACACTGATAGAGAAGAAAGATGAAAGGGAGCTTGAATAGCTTCCAGAATCTGCCATAATCCCGTCCTCTTAGGACCAGTCTGATACCTGCCTGCTCTTGCCCAAGCCCCACACAGGGGAGCAGCAAAGGTGAATACACAGACTGGAGTATCCCCAT
>JBCJKH010013217.1:0-10040 GCA_039877255.1 Loriculus beryllinus | reverse complement strand
AGATCATCTTGTGATGCTCTCAAGTGATTTAAACTGCACCAGAATAGCCTTGTGGATGTGTATTTTTACTCAATGATATTTTGGGGTAAATGCCACATTAGAGTGTTTTTATTATGAAGTTCCTGATCCTGCATGATGCAACTGTACCTATTCTAAACTCCTTCATCAAAGGGGACCATTTCCTTTTTTTCTTAATCTCAGATCAGTTTACTGAGAGCAGTCATCCCTGACTTCCTTAAGCTTGCCTTGCGTAGAAGCTTTTTTAAAGCCATCCCTACATCCTTTTTTTCCTTAGCACATACTTACAAATGTACGTGCAGACACAAAAATGTGCACACACACATGTGCCCATGCGTATTTTAATCAGTTTTTGCTTCAGTTCTGCAGCCTTGTGTGTACTCAGATGGGCAAAGGACTCATGGAAAAGGTTACTGCCAGACAGCAGCAAAGCACATGCTTCCTCGTGTTCTTCTGGTGCTTCCAAAGGGTTTTAATGCCTTCTTTATTTATGAGACGGTTCAGATTTCTGAACTCAGTGATAATACTGTGGGGACAAATGTGCACAAAAGGTCATGACTGATTACTTTTTCACTGTGGTATTGTTTTTGTAGGTGATTTGAGACTCACTGTTAATACAGGTCATCAAGAGCGAGAGGTTGGTGATGTTGTTGTTTGTGCAATTAAACCCTTGAATGCTGTTCCTGGATTCAGAGTTCACAGAAACCGCATGGAAATATTGGGTTATGTTGTTGTTAGGTAAATTCTGGCTCCCAATTTTTTATTTAACAGTATTTGAGTTAAAAGAAGATCTTGGACTAATGAATGAGTGAGCTTGGCTTCTGTAGCATGCCTGTGCCATTGCTTTCTTTGCATCTGAGACCCTCGTGAAATGCCACCACCAGCATTTTGGTATAGGGTAGAAGAGGAGAGTGAAATCTCCTAAGCAAAGACCGATAGGTCGAACTCATCACCCAGAGATGACAAAGGAGAGAACTACTAACGTGTATAGAAATATGATTCTTGAAATTGGGCTTTTGCGTCTGTACTGTTTTGTTCCTGGTGAAATTCTCTGTTGGTTGGGTCCAGCCTGGATTCCCAGCCCTGAGAGAGGTTGAAAGGTGCTGAGAGAGAGTAGTATAAATGCTCCTTGCTTAATGAGGATCTCAGGTAATTATGAAAGATGAAGCTCCCAGTGTTTTCTTTTCACACCAAAAGGCACTTTTCTCACACAGAATAAAAAGTAAATGCTCTTTGATCCAGTGGTAGAGATAAAGACAGACTGAAGAATTGCGGAGAAAGAAATCTCACAGTTTGGTAAATGACGAACTTTGCATGTTGAAAAGATAATGAGAAGTTCCAGAAGAGAGATCTTGTAAAAACCAGGATGGCAGAGGGGAGAACTAGAGAATTGCAGTTAACATTGGGCCCAGAATAAAACCAGCCAACGAGAAAAGCATTTGTGAAAATAAATTGATTGCCAGAGTACAGGAGAGACTAGTGCTGAAGAGCCCTTCTCTGATTAGATGCCACTATAGTTAGAATGGCAGAAATGCATCAACACTGCTGACACTGTTAAGGCTGCAGGTGGCAGCCACTTCTCTGAATTTCAAAGATAGAAGTATTAGTACCATGTATTACTAGCAAAGACTGGTAAAAAACTTCTAAAGATATCTTGGCCTGATTGAAAAGCCAGAATAGTCTGTTACTTTGTGGATCAGAGAGATTCTCTGTAAGGAAGTAAAGAAGTACTGACATAATGTAGAATGTGACAATTTTCGAGCCCCACCATCGTCCTTCCTGTAAATTTGTGTCCCCTGGTATAATAAATCTCAATTTTGAATCCAACACAGGGGGTGGTAGGCTGAGATCCTTTTCAACTTTTCCCCATTAGGGGCCACACTGTGGCTAGCGGTGTTACCTTCCTCTCTCCTATGCCAGCTGAAGAAATCTAACTCTATGTGAATATTCTTGACTATGCTCTGCTGTTATCACTGTACCTCCATGGCTCTGGTTTTTCTTGGTACCCTCTTATCAAAGGCAAAGTGCTCTCAAACCATTGTTTTACTTCTAGAATCTCCCTGTTTTCTCTTCTAGAGTTAGAGCTCTACATGTGAAGCTTTTTTTTTTTCCCCCGTGCTTTTCTATCTTTAGTTTGTGGAGCTGGTTTTGTGCAAAAAATACCACTGTGCTGCAGCAACAGCCAGCAGTGGTGCCGTTGCCCCAGTGCTAAGCTGATAATGCAGTCCGTGCTGAAGCGTTTCAACTTCAGTGCTTTGTATTTTGCAGAACAAGTTTCCCGATTTGCCTTGTTAGCACTAATTTACTTTGTAATCTGAGTGCAATTGCTCTGTTGGTAAGAGTTAGAGCAACTAGATTTCTGTTTTTCCCTAGCATAGGTAAAGCAGCAGTGACAACTACCTCTTCCTGGTTTTTCCTTGGCAAACTTCCCAGAAAGATGTGTACTTAATTGTAATTTGCCCTCTGTGGTCAACAGCAATAACTCAGCTTTTAGTATCTCAACAGCATCTCTATATTTAATTCTGTGTCTAAGGCCTCACTGCTCTCAGACAGAATAACTCTGTATTGCAGTTAAGTTGAATGCATGCAGCAAAAATGATCACATTCATAGTATGTACAGTCAATTCCCCTTTCATTTGCTGCTTCATCTGCTGTTGTGACTTAAACTAACCAACCATAAACCCCCCTATCATTTCCTTTTGGCAAAATAACATGTCTTTCTGGGAAAGGCTTCCCATGTGCATCTACTATATAACACTGACGCTGGTTTTGAATTCTAGGCAGAGAAACAATTGTCTGTCAAAAGAAACCACCAAATGAGGAGGGCATAAATCTGGGAACAGCCTGAGAGTGGGAATACGAGACATACACAATATGTAATATGAGTCTTGTAGTCTGACCTCCCCTGTCTCCACCCTGGTGCTAAATATACTGCTGACGTCCTTGCAAGAAAACAAATGCACTGAGCTTGAACATCAGTGTTCTTGGCAGGGCAACGGGTGCCATTAGTTTAAGGTTTGTTTCATTTCAGTAAATTTCCTAAATAGTACATGAAAAAGAGAGGCCAAATCCTTGTAATTGTATTTGTGACAGTGGTTGTGAAGTTGGTCAAATATCAGACATCTTAATCAAGTGTTTATTTTTAAATCTAGCATTTCCAGTTTTTAATAGAAATAAAACTGCCAACTTTCAATGCAGGTACATACTGTGCTCTCCAGGAACTCCTACTACATGTTAAGAAAAGTCAGATTTGCATTTGAAGTGAATTAATAACTGTTGGAATGTAAGAAGGTCTTGCCAAAATGTTTAACTTGCTTGGCATCAGATAAGTGAGCAGTACTTTGCTAGCCAATGATGTATTTTATGCAGGAGATAGATAACCATCCCTCTGTGTCCTGGAATGATACTTTCCCCACTGTTGGTCAGGTTGTGGTTTGTTTTTTCTTACCTCTAACTTCAGGGAAATAAAAATGGTATATCAATTTTGGAATATAACTATCCCACATTTCCAGATTTCACATCTTTCACCCATTACCACATTTCCTGTTCCATTTTATCACCATGCTTGGTTATGCCCAGACTCAGTTTTCTGGGACATGTGTGATTTGTCACCTTGTACTCTTAGATGGAGAAGAAGAAACCCATGCAGTGTTGCAAATGGCACCTCTTCAAGAGTTTGCAGCTTCTGAAATGCTGCACTGATGGCAGCACTTTTGTTTTAAACTTTCTATGTAGCTCTGCTTTGTTTTATATTAGTTAAAGACGAATGGTTTCTCTTAAATACTTTGATCCATCTTTGCAGCAAGCTTTTCAAGATCTCTTTCAGAAACTCTTTCTGTTGCCATTCAGTAGTTCAAGTCTCTTTCCATAGCTTTTCTCTCAGAATTTTATGGTTGCTCCATTGATAAATAAAGTATTCTGTGGGTTTTAAAGTATTAAATATTGGCTGCAAGTTGCTTATGAAGTCAGGTAGGTTTTGTTAATACGAGTTATCTCAATATGTTTTAGATAAATTCTAAGTTTCACTAAATAATCATGTGTCTCACAGATGAATAGCGCTTTTAATAGTGGGGTTTTTTTTTGAATAAGGCTTAATGTGCCACCCCAATGCACATGGATGCCTAACATCTGAATCTGATGCAAACAACAGGGGTAAGAACTGGCATGTGCCACGTGTCAGACATGATGGGTGACAGCTTGTGTGTGTGAGCACCCACATCAGGTTGTGTCTTGTACCCTTTTCTCTCCAGAGACACAATCACAAGAGGCAGTGGAATGATCATGGTGGAGCATCCCTCTCCTTGATCTCTGTGCGTGACAGTTGTCCCTCTTCAGGGATCTCCTCTAAGGGGATTACAAGAGCTGTGTACCCACTGTGTCTGGCGGATTGGGATCACACTTTAGGGTGAGGAAGCAATGCTCACCCTGATGCATGAGAGCAGCATTGCTGTGGTGCGAATTAGAGGGAGGACATTAGAAGTGTGTGTCTTTTGTGTGTGAGACCATATGGACTCTATAAAGTTCGGGAACTGCTACTTTCTGCTGATTTTTCCATCCTAAGCCCTACAGCAGGCTTACCCTTGGCTGACTCCTTGTGATTCTGATTTGGAGTTTCTCCATCTACAAAGTCAGGGGTAGAGGATCAAGTTATCTTGAGACAGTGGGATGAAAAGAACCATGGTTATTATGATTATATTGCTTGCTGTTAATATCAAAAAGGAAATACTATGTTCTTACATTCAGAAAGAATCAAATGCTGTGAAATTAGTGGAATTGTAACAATAGCATGAGAAATGTGGGTGAAATACCAGCATGACATGGCTTGAGTTAGTAATATTATACTTTTTGCCACATGTTAGGAACCACTAACCCCAGTGGCTACTGTAACTGATTAAGAATTGTATGGGAATCTGTTTCAATATCTGTGATTTAAAAATATCTTGGAATGCAACACTGGAAAAGAAAACATATTTCCTGAAATCCTCCTCAGTGCCATTTGGTCACTGTCTAATGTCTGCTTTTCCCTTTCTTTTTCCCATTATTTCATACACTGTTCCCTCCTTTTCCCGAAGAACTGACATTTGTCAGAGATCACTGAAAATCAGCTCTGTACCTATATATACTTTGCCTTTATTCCAGAGAGAATGGTGAGCATTTCAGGGAGAAGCAGCTCTTTGTCTTCCTGATTCCTGTGACATGAAACAGTGAGGAAACCTCGGATGTTTTCTGTATGCTTCTGTCATGTCTATTGAGTTTTGCTTTTTTCCCTTAAATATTTGACCACTACAGCTTATAAGATCTGACAAAACACTCTAGGTTTTTTACAGTTCTTATGGTCTCCAAGTGCATTAAACACTTAAACATAGCCTGAATAAGCTGGGATTGAGGCTTTAAAAGTAGAATTATCATCCATTTTGTAATAGGGAAATGGAAACTGTAGAGTAACAAGTATCATCATGGCTACTTTCTTCATAAACAACTCAAACAACTTTAAGTCATTGACAGTATCATTTCTGCCCTGTGGACTTGAAAACTCAGGGAGACTTTCCCATGCCGCAGAGAAGAACAGAATAGCAAGAGTTCTGAGTCCAATCTTCAGCTTTGACACACAGTTTTTCTGTGGCTTAGAACAAATTATTTCTTACTCATGTGTTTTAGCTCACTCACCGGCTGCACAAAGCCTCTGAGGTGTATGAAAAAGATCTCCATGAGGTCTCTTGCCTGCTTCTGTGGGTGTCAGTGAGATTTTACCATAGACTTAAATGGTCAGAGTTAGGTTTAGACTAAACTTGGTAAAAATCCCATCTATAAAGAGCCTTGTGAATTTAAACTATTGTTGTCAGCAGTTAAAGTTGGTAGCTGTACATAGGTTTTCATATTAACAAGGTTTCCAGTCTCCCTGACACTTCATTCAGTTTAGAACTTGGTTCTCCTGAGCTGTACCAGGAAGCATTCAGGCAATTAATTTGGTTGGCCTCCTTTCATCCACCTGAAAACATACTTTCCACCATCCTCAAAGCTGTGTCAAAAAAATCATCTCATGCCTGAAATGTCACCATATTATACTCATTTAGTCTGGGGATAGCAAGGTCCAGTGCCCCTGAGCCTCAGAAAGCACTGAGCTTTGTTTTTATGTATATTTGTTACATCTATTCCCTTTGTTTACTAAGGGATTCTAGTTTGAAAACCCTTACTGCCCTTAAATGTGATATGGAAGTAGGATCAAGTACTATTCAGATACCAGACAATAGGCTGTTGACTCAGTAGGACCATAGCAGTGACTATCCCTTCTCAAGAGCACTGTAAGCCTCCCAGCAAGGCGTTCTAGTCAGCAAGTGAGGAGCAGCATGGTATCTATTCCATCTCTGCTGCTGAAATGTATACTGACAGATTGTCCCGGCACCTGACAAGTTCGGCATCTACATATCTGTCTATGGACCCATGGTAAGAGGATTATCCTCCTCCTGTTTGATGCTGGATCTCTCATACATCTTCCTAAAGTTTGCAGGGGTTACCTTATTGCTTTGGAAGACTCACACAGGTAGCTCATATGGCCAGAGGGCTGGTCACAGCTATGCAAACAGTCCTCAGTTGCTTCCTCAAGCTCATCATACTTTATTTTTGTTGAACTTCAGTCAGCTTGCTCTGACCTGTCCTTCAGTATTCTGGTACTGGCTAAAACAGGTAGAACCTGAATGATAACCGGTCTCCTGATGTCTTGCTAGGTCCTAATGTCCATGCAAATGTTTTCTAAGTGGCATTCCTGTAGACTGCACATGAATGGGAATGGTTCCACCAGAGAGCAGGCTTGTCTATCTGTCTGTCTGCAGTTGCAGGTTTCAGATGGCAGACTAGGTATTTGACATCCTACAGGTATCATTCAGCAGAAGATGCAAATCTAAACTAGAAAACAGAAGTTCAAGCAAGGCAGAACTTTTCTCAATGTTAGATTGAATCTAGTGGCTTTTCAGCCTGGAAGAAACGCTGCTGAATGATTATGTCTACAGTAGTGACTTAGTATCAAATTATTGAGCAAACAGATGGAGGCACAACAAACTTTTGTAGTTTCAAGAAAAGTCCCAAGTGCAGTACTCTGATTTTGGAATCTTGTCCTCAGTGTCAGGAAAGCAATTCTCCTGGATGGACTTGGTTGCTTAAAAACCTCTGTGATTTTTTAATAAGGCTATTTTGGACGTCAGAAATTCAAGAGCTGAAATGCTGTAAGGTGCTGGAATAAATGCGTGTGCAGACTTTGGTCTTCGTGGCTTTACAGAATTACTCAGACTTCCTTTATTTAAAAAAAAGAACCACATTTCCCACGTCCTGAAAGTGACAGCCCTATAGTGAAAGGAAGAACTTGGTAATACGGTAAGGGTCAGATGCAGAAACAAACGTTCCTTGAATACACTGATATAGATGCACATGCAGGGGTTAAAGAGTTTACAGCTCACAGGAAATGGTAAAGTGGCTAAAAGCTATCTGGCAAACAAGGTCAGGACTGAGGCTATTATCAGTTTTCCAGTCAATGGCCATAACACTCCTACTCTAAAACAACTTATTTAGTAGTCACTGTAAGCAACAAATGCCCAGGTGAAACAGTTCTTTTATAACTGGGATTGGCTGAATTATTTTTCATGGTTGGAACTAAAGTAGAGAAATGCTCAAAAATATTTGAATATGTCTTGGCATGTTTGGTGCTGTGTAACCACTGACAAAACGTGGAAGATCACATGGTAATGAGGAAGATGTTTGCCAAGTTAGTAGTGTAAGAATGCCTTGGCAAATTAGATTAATGACTGCATGGGGGACATTCTGGTACAGATCCTGCTAGTCATATGACAGTGTTTGATGAGAATGTGCCCGGAAGCTTGAGTAAACACACTCTGAACCAAGTGACTTCAATAGAAGTCACTCCCAGAGTCACATCGTGATTCGTCTTTCCATGTGTGTTCACGCATCCTGTTGGTTGATCCATGAAGCTGCAATGACCGGTAGAGGCATCTGTAGTCAGTTGCTTGCAGGCACTTAGGGCAAATATTTGTTTAGTGGAATTACTAGAAGCTATCAGATACTTACTATGTTTGATTTAATGATAATTGAAATAATGATGATGAATAACCAGCACAGGGGTAGGTCCACCAAAGAACATCTGTATTCTAATGTACCTAATGAAACTTACCCACAAAATATGTTCTATACTGTGCCGAGGACCGTGCCTGGGCACCTCGGATGGGAATGCACAAAACTCTGCACACATTGAGTAAGAAACTGCTAGCAGATAAGAATTGTTTGAAAGAAGGATTGGACTTGGCTTACTTCACCTTTATCCACATTCTATGCACTTCAGCCTTCTTCCTCCCAGGATTCTCAGTCATAAACTCTTTTTGAGTGATGCAGCTAGGCACGGCATGGTTAATATCTCCTTTAGTTTCTCTTCATACAAACAGCTTCCCAAAACTCTGTAGCCAGTTTTAGGCCCTTCTTTAGGTCATAAAAGCATCTTTTCTGCAGCTTTTCAAAGTGCTTATTTGTAGCCCACTGCTTTTTATCTCACACTGTCTTTACTCTCTCAGAAATAACCTCTCCTCTGACCCAACTTAACTGTCTTGTTACAGTGGTTACAGTGACACCAACCTCCCAGTTCAGAGGCATTAGCATTGATACTGATCTCCTATTTCATCTTTTTGCTGATCACAAGTAGTCTCGTCAACTGTTGTCTCAATAATAAGCGTCGTTCTTTTTACACACTGATATTTTTCAGCTCTACAAACCGTTACATTTTCTAGTCTGATAAAAGGTCAGACTAGACCTTTTGGTCGAGTCTGATGATGAAGGTACACTAGATATTCATCTAGTGTAACCATTTATACAATGTAATCCATAGAAATATACACAATGAGAACTTTAGTCTTGTTTATAGTCATTTATGGTCATGCACTGAAGTTCTGTAACTGTTTTTAGATATTGCGTTTAAAAGATATTGGTTGAATCTTAAGCTCTGTAAGAAAAGTTATGGTAGGGGCAAAATAAGGCCCACGGGATGACGGTAAATGGAGAGAGTTAATCACACTAGTTCCAGGAAGTTTAAAGCAACCTCTTTTTGTCCACAATAGAAAGGAAATGAAAAGGAGATGATATTTGATTATTTTCAGTAGTTAACAAGAAAGAAAGAAAGAGGAAGAAATGTTGGCCCAAACATTGTGAGGGGAAAATTAGAATTAGATATGAGGGAAAAGTTTATAAACATAAGGACTCATAGCTAAGGAAACCAGCTGCTAAATGAAACTTTGGAGTCAGCACTGCTGAAGATATTCAGGGCTCGGCTAGACATCCATCTATCAAAAAAGTATAAAGAAATCAGATCAGCCACAATGTAGGGATAATCCAACAGAGTTCCCTGTCAAATTTCTACCCCAAATAGTGTACGATTTAGCTGGAATGGAAAAGGAAAGCACTTTGTCTTGCTGCATATTTCACTAATATAATTTTAAAAGACAAATTCTTCTGTTTTTTAGAAAAAGTTTTGCTAATAACTTTAAACAAATAATGATCTTTTGAACTGATGTGTGTAGGCTTTGCTGCAGTTTCAGACATACTGATGCTAACTCAGAATGTTTTTATGTCTTCTTTAAATTAAAAAGTGCTTCTTTCAAATAAAAAATAGCTTTTAGAATGAAAAATTCTTTCATAACAGCTCTTCCTAGCAATTTTCTAAATGTTATGAAATCGCTCAGAACAAGCCTGAGGAAACACCATGCTGTATTAGAGGTATGAAGGATGGTAAGACTGGAGGGTCAGGATGATTATAATGGTATATTTAGCTTTTTACCTCTATGTCACGACTCCAAGTACAGGCCAAGAGGGTTATTTCTTACTCATTACTTCTGAGTTAATGTTCAGATGGGTTGTAATGACCTAGTTCTAGTAGGTAGGTAAGTAACACTCATACAGTACAGTGTTTAAGACTGAATTCAGCTGGCAGTCTAAGACCACATGTACACTGCTGCGAGCGTACTCTCCTT
>JBCJKH010013216.1:7379-18698 GCA_039877255.1 Loriculus beryllinus | reverse complement strand
ATTATATATACAAATCTCTCTGCTTTGGTTTCTTCTCATTTACCCACATTATGGCATAAAGTAAAATAAGCCTCCTCATCATGAAATGCACCACCTCTTTTTCTAATGATTTTTCAACAGAAATCTTAGCACCTTAATGGAAAACCAATATAAAATACAATGGTACAATGACGTCTTCATCTTCCTTCTTTTTCCCCTTCTGCACAGTAGAACTGTCTTTCCAGACGAAGGCTGGAGGGTGTTTAGTGAGGTGTTGTACATGTCCACCAAAGAAAATATTGCTCATGTAGAAGGCCTTTCATACAAGTTGAAAATGGTAAGAGTTTCCTTATTGCCTCCTGTGTTTTTAACTTGAACCTGTGGAGTGAAGGGTGGACGCACCTTGGCCATTGTGCTTTTTTGCTCCCCACATGCATAGCTCTTCCAGGAGCTGCTTGTAAGTGGGAAAGAGGCAGGTGATCTCTGCTCTGAATAGCAAGTTGAAAAGGAGTTTGAAGTGGCATTAAAAGGTGGAAGAGAAGCCTGGGAGATGACTTGAGGATAGAGCTCCCTTAAAGGGGCCTTCTGAGCCCTCTGCTCTGGGAAGCACTGCAAAAAGCTTAACTTCTTGGGAAAACACACTTCCGAGTTGTTGTTGGTGGTTGTTTTTTTAGATGCCACATGAAAAATGAAAGATCCTCCAAAATCTTTCTTTTCAATAAAGGGCCCTCTTTCAACAACAACAAAAAAAAGACAATTCAAAGGAATATTTTGGGCAGCTGCTTCTCATTAACTCACATGATCAGCTGGTGGAAGAATTAAATTAGAGTTGCTTGATTTTATTATGGGTCCATTTTATCTACAGGCCAACAAAGGTAAGAGGCAAACCCCTCCATAGAAGGGCCTGATCCAGAGCCTACTTGAGGCTTGGAAAATCTCCCTCTAACTCCGAGCATCTTTCATCTGGGTGCACTGGTAATTTGTAAGGTGCCTCTCCATCTATCAGCTCCATATCTTGAACAGAGCATATTCTGCATGAATTGATATTTTCATCTTGTGCCGTAGTGCAGTGGGCTGCTTGGCAAAGGGGCTTCATAGACCCAACGTGTGGCTTTTTGGAGGAAGATAATTACACAAGTTCAAAGTCTCGTCAGCCAATCGTATCTTGGTATTCATGCAAGCTGTTTCATAATGCCGTTTTGAACCCTGTTGGTGGCATAATTAAGATTTAATTAAATACAGGAATAGAAACATGTTGTTCATTTGACCATCTGTGAGTCAATGACTACAGTGGTTTTCTAAGTTTCTACTCTACATGCTGTTAGTGAGTGTTTCATATTATTTTCCATCTCCCCAACCATACTTGCACGTTTTCAGAGCCACCGAAGAGCCAAAGCAGATATTACGATCCTGTGTTGATGATCATCTCTTTCTGCTGTTCTTAGCTATTGATCATATAGAGCAAAGTCGAACTTTTCAAGTGCAGCAAGAGCTGCTGAGATGGTGGGGAATGGGAATGCCAAATAAATGATAGATTAATCCCAGATTATAAAGTCAAAAGGAGATGGTTTTTGTTCCCTGTGGGTTTTTTTTGATACTTGAATGTTCAAACCAGCAGCACCTAGGCAATAATAATAATAACAACATTAATAATAAGAGTAATAGTAATAATAATAGTAGTAGTAATAATAATAATAATACAGCTATCTTTTTCTCAGAGCCTTCCTACAGCACCTAGCATGAATCAGCCTTGTTCTCAGCTGCAGGACAGATATGAGATAAATGTTCAAACTGTGGCGATAGTCAACTGCTCAAAGTGCACGCCAGGGCCCCAGAGTAGCAGCTTCGACACAAAACAGAGCTTAGAAGATGTTTAGCTGATGTGTCCCAAAAACACACTTTTTGGTTTGACAAAAACTACTTGTGAGTTGGTGTTGAATATATGTTAGATTTAACTGAAAACTGTGGGTTTTTCCCTAATTTAAACTGACTTTTTTTTCTGAGACTTTAGAAGGGAAATATTTTTATTTCAACAAGATATTGTGAAACTAAATTTGCTTAAATGTTATGTTTTTAAATAGTGCAAAATTCACCCCAAGCCAAAGCTGAAACGTTTTGTTTCAGATACAATGAAATGTCATGTTTGATCGCAACATTTATTTCCCTACTGTTTTCTGGTTTAAGGAATGAAAGGAAAAAAAGATGTTTAAGTTAACTCAAACAATATTTATGCTTTCTTGGGTTTTACTTCGGGAGGAAGAAAAAGGTGGAGTCAACCACCCACTCCCAAATAAGTGCTTTACAAAGCTTTTGTTTTAAGCACCTAGAAAAACATAGAAAAGGGATTTGCCTTGGCTCCTGTTGATTCACTCTTTCACAGCCTACTGAAATACATATTTTATATTTCCTATACTTTTTCTCTATTTTTTTTTTCTCACAATACAGCTTTTAGTATCAGGACTATTAATATATTTGACTCATTCCTTTGTGCCTTTTATTTCTTGTGTTCATTCTCCCTTTCTCTGCTTAGAGGCACAGATGAAGGTGGTGACTGATCAGGTTAGCAAGAGTAGAAGAATACTTTCAAAAGCTTTCAAAAAGGAATGTTTTCCTAGAAATGTGTAAAGGAGAGGCAATAGATGAAAAAATACTAGTGGGTTTATTTCAGCCTCAACAAGAATGGATCCATCTGCTTTCACTCTCATGGTCTTGAGAGACAAGTGAGTTTGTTTCAGTGCTATAACACTCATGCTCCTGCTAACAGTGTGCACATAAAGCGCATGGCTATACCCTCTCCTCTCTTATCCCAGTTTCCACACATTTCCAGAGCTCTAGAAATTACTATTAGTTGCTGTATTCTTCCACCTGATTCCAGCTGCTTGTTAAACAAGATTGGAAGTGGGGAGCGATCCTGATGCTTCAAAACTTATCAGTGGGTGTTTTGGTCCCCCCCATTGTCAAGTGGTGACAATAGCCCTGTGATTTACCCCAGTTTCCAAACCAACCCTGCTCTTCCTGCAATGAGTTGCAACCACCTCTTGCTCTGCTGCTGTTCTTCGTGCCTTTATCACCAGAGAGATCACATTGTGGAGATCTCATGGCTTCCAGTGAATCATTAGTTTTTAGCAGTGCATAATCCTCCAGGGAGCTGCAGGAATGGGTCTATTAGCACTGCTGAAAGAAGGATCTAATGTACCAAGGAGTTGCTCTCATTCCTATGCCTGTCCCCTGTTCGAAAGTCCCCTCTGGTTTTGGTCCCTCTGGACTCTGTGGAAAGTCTCGGGATTCTGCAGGTGTTAAGACAGCGGAAGCTTTGAAATGCTTGCACTCTGTCCCCGCTCTTGTTGAAATCACTGCTGCTAAACAGCGCTGGGCTCAACAGCAAGTGCATTGCAAAAACCCCACCTGTGTTTCAGCAAATGCAGGTTGGGTTAAAATGAGCAGAAAAAGGTCCGTTTGGCAGCTGCCCCCCTGCTGAGTCCTTTCTGCATGCTCACTTTGCAGCCGAGGAGAAGCGGATGGCATGCTGCTCCCCTCCAGCACTGATTTGCAGCAGACGGAGATCTGGCTCAGTGCGCGGTGCTGAACGGTGCCACTGACCCTGTGCTGAGATGTGCCGTAGGGATGGACACGAGTCAAGAAGCTCGGACCCTCTCAGCCCCGCAGGTGGTGCCTCCTCTCCAAAGTGCCCCGGGAATGAAGTTTCACCTCTGTGAGTTGCTAGAAGCAGTTCGTAAACACCTAAAATCATTTTCAAAGAGCAGCCATAGAAACTGGTGTATTCCTATGACACAGTGATAGCTGTAATTTATTTCAAGTGATCAGCTTATAATTTGAATATTATTTAAATTTTTAATATCTTTTCATTTCAGAAAGTTGCAGTGCATGAATATTTCTTGTTCTCAAAGTATTGATGTTTTGTTACTTGTTGAGTCTAAGTTGTCCCTGGAAAAAGGCATTTCCAATACAAAATACATGCAGCTTGTACGCCCGTGGCTGTGAAACAGACTTTCCTCTGGACAGACGTGTTTAAAGTCACCTTTCTGTCTGGGTTCCTATAGTCTCTGCCTTCTCTAGGCAATGCGAGAAATGATGAGAGAGACAGAGTATAGACCTGTGTTTCTGCGTTGCTCAGATTTGTATCTCGTCCCACTTGCTGCTGGAAATGGTTGGTGAGTTTTGATTGTTATTTTTTTCAACAAAACTATTTTTTTTCCATGGGAAAAGGTGGAGATTTTTCCCTTTATTTTGGTTCCAAAATTAAGAACATAAAAATCAGAAAACGCCATTGGCCAGAAACAAAAGTAACTTCAGTTTTTATTGCACATTTTTAGTATGCAGTAAAATCTGTGTTTGGCTTTTGGAAGTATAGGAGGAAAACAGAGCTTTTATTTTCAGCACAGGTACATTGAATTCAAGGTTTTTGGGAATTGCCCGACACCAACAATGAAAATAGGAAAGAGGATTGACGTTTCCTTTGCCAAAGCTGCGATTTTCAAGCCGCTCAGCACACTGTTGAAGTTGTTACTTCATCTTTGACCTAGTGGAGGGATACATTTAAGCCTGGCTTTATTCAGGGTCCCTCTTAACCCCGTGCTGAACATGGAGGGTATTAAAACCCCTGTGAGCTGCAGTACTGGGGTGGCAGGGACGTCCCTGAGCTTTTTCACTCTAACTACA
The DNA here is from genome assembly GCA_039877255.1 of Loriculus beryllinus. Classification (NCBI taxonomy): domain Eukaryota; kingdom Metazoa; phylum Chordata; class Aves; order Psittaciformes; family Psittacidae; genus Loriculus; species Loriculus beryllinus. The sequence continues at coordinate 14,039 of JBCJKH010013216.1, read as the reverse complement.
CAGCATAAGGAGCTCAGAGGAGAATAAACCAGAGCACAGCAAAGAAATGGCTGCAGGACTGGGCGCACTGTCACAAGGTGTAATGCTTTCCAGGCTCATGCCCTCAGTTAGCTGCAGCTATCTGCCGAGCATCTTTTTAACCTGTTTTGACTCCTGCAGCATTGACAGCATTGTTTCTAACACGCAGTGTTTTGGGAGGAATATTTTCTTCTCATGTTTTACTTCTCCTTGCAGTCTCTTAGTGGAAAACACAGGCGTTTTATTTGCAAACCGGTGAAGAATACTGGGGTATGTTCCTGTTTTCCTTTTTAACTCTACATGGGCTTTTTGGTGCGGCTAGGAAGGAATTCATAACTAAAGAGAAATGGTTGCAAATGTTCAAATTCTGTTGGTGCTGTGGTTCTCAGAGGCACCTCTCCCAACGGCAGCCCCTACTTGCTGTAACTGTACAAATCTCCTATTTTCCTCTAAACACAGGCATGCCGCATTCCATGGAATTTCACAAAAAAGGTGTCTTTATTATAAGCAAAAGGCAGGCGGGCAGGTACTTAACATCCTGTGTCAATAAACATGCTGGTAGAAGTGACTTTCCCTTCTCAGGGGGGGCTGGAGGGGTTCTGTTAAAGCCATCTGCAGAAGATCCTGAAGGCTGGTTTACAATGGAGGTAGGAAAGGGGGGGAGAGTGTATTGGCTATTTGTTGTCTCTGTAAGGAGATACTCAATACGTACATATCCAAACAGGCTTATACCCATGTGCCTGTATTTATCTGGGCTTCCCCTTGTGAATGTGAAACTTCAGGATCACAGCAAGCCTTGCTTTAAAGCATTTTGCCTCTATCTCTGCTGATAAGAGCGTTTCCTGTATTTAGGAGTGCTTTGAACAGAGCTTTCCATGTGAAATAAATGGCTATTTCATAGGGAAATGATTCCTATGTCGTGATACAGGTTATTTGCAAAATACCCCATGGTCAAACAGACAAAACTCTGCTCCAGATTCAGGCGTTTTCTCGGCTGCCAAACAAGCAGGTCCAGGCACAGTAATTGCAGCAATATACCGACCTGACCATTTGGGAAAAACAGCTCTTGTTCCCAAAACCTGTATTTACATCTGATGTATCCTTTTGGATGTACTATCAGAGCAGCAAGTGTGTTATTCAAATGTTATTTTTCACTTGACATGCCATTAAATGTTGTTAAGTGCAGGAAGTCTTCTAGTGAAAGATGTCACCAAAGTACAAAGCGTTGGGGTTGTGTCAAATGTGAAAGAAAAATAAAGGCTGTAGTATTTTAGCTTTTCATTATGGGAGGCAGAGAAAGGAGAGGTCTCCTCCAAGGCAAGTATTTCTATGCTCAGAATGACTTGTAACACAGAAACAAAAGGATGCTCTGTAGCAGAACACCAAAACAAAATTCCTTTGCAGGCTTTCCCCATAGAATATATATTTTTTTAATTTAATGGAGTTAATCCTTGTTTGTTTGCCTTCTTGATTATATTAACCAGCAAGGTAGTGATTAAAGGCAGGAGTGTAGCTCATGCTAATTATATTTAAAGCCCCTGAACCTGTTTCTTTTTAGTGAGAGATGATTACAATAAACACACCTGCACTATTTTACAAGCAGGCTTGGGCCTGGCTTGGGATACCACGTTGTTGGGAAAAGCCAGGATTTAACCCTGCTTGGGATGCCTTTGTACAATGTTGTCTTTCCTCAGCATTCCGGGAGCTGCTGAGTGGCAATGTGTAAGCACCCTGCATCCATGAGGGCATTGGTGGCAGGAGGACAGCCCTGCAGGGACCAGAGCAATTGGTTTGTTGGGTCTTGATTGAAAATTGAGCGTTGATTAAATGCTACAGTTAAATTGGCTATATCCCTCTGTGTGTATAGCAAAAGCTAAGTGTGCTGCTACGTTTGCACCGGGATAAGTGCTGAGCGTGGCAGTCAACATCCACTGACTCTAAAAGACCCGTTCTGCTGTTAGCCCAAGCTGGTGCAAATCTCTGCCGGTTTATACCCACTCAGGGGCTGCTGCTTTGTTATCTTGGAGCATACAGATATTCTCATAGAAGCTAAATTCTCTTTTTGTGTGCTGGGTTTAAATTGAGATGCAGCAGACTTAAATAAAATAAAAGAAAGAAGGAAAACCAGCAAAAGTTAATTCACCGCAGCAGAGTGGTTTGGGGAGATAACATCTTCTATTCCTGATGTTTAATTAAAACCAGGTTTTTATTTGCTTTACCTTTTAATTAAAGAGGAACAAGAAGTTTGCCCTTCTAAGGCATCTGGTTGAATTTATGAAATCTAAGGGGTGTTTTTCATTGTTGCTAGTTTTTCATTTGAGATTCAAATGCACCAATCTGCTCCACCACGGTTTTTATCGGAGGGCTAGAACTCCTCAACTCTGGAGACAGAGAGACAGCCACAACCGTGAAATTCCCCTCCGGATTCAAGCTGGTCTGCTCACAAAGCAGAAAACAACAACAAAAAAGCTCTCTCAGCAGCTGTGAGCTTGAGCTAGCAATAAGTAGCAAGGTAACAGCAATTGCAAAGAAAAAGGGGGGGGGGGGAATTTCAAGTGAGCCCCAAATCATTTCTATCGCTGTTTATCCAGGGTCTTAAATTCATCTAAGCAGTAGGAAAGAGTATTTTTTAAAGTACTCATTTTTGCATCCCTTTCAGCACGTGAAGAATTAAAACAAGTTTCCTGAGTACATTTTCAATGCAGTTTTTGTACTGCCTTTTGTTGCTTTGAAAAGATCAGTACTTATGAATTTTGCCTCACTCCTCGCTATTTGTGCTGAGCACCTTCAGAAGAGAGGGTGCTTGAGTCTTCCTTAGATCATGTTTAATTTCATGAATTCTCTCAAAAGGTAAGGGCAGCACATTTTAACACCAAAATAACCAATAAGATCAGATTTAGCTTAAATATTCCAAGATCAAGGGTGCAATTCTTCCTCCACGCTATTTAAGTTACCTTGAAAGCTGATAATTTCTAACCTATTTTTGTTTTGGCAGCAAAACCTTACTTAAAGGGTTTGCCAGCTCCCTTCACTGAGTTAATTTCACACTTTTATAGGATAGTTAAGTTACTATTGATTTTTAACATTATTAATTCAATTCACTAGGAAGATACCAGCTGTGTATTACTTTCATTTTGCAAAGCAGTTCAGTTTCAGCGTTGGCTCAGAGTCGCGTGTTCTGCTGATGTTTTACCCCATGGAGAATAAGCTTGGCTGTTGAAGAGCTGCACCGGGATCAGTTCACAAAGATGTAAGAGTTGCTAGAAGAACATAACGTGGAAAAGGAAAATCAAGGTACTGAAAGAGGTTTTCTGGGTTTTGTTTGGCTGGAGGATTATTCACCCCCTGGAAGCAGATCCATCATTCTGCTGGGGTAGTGTAATGTTTCTAAGCCTGAAGTTTTTGTACTGTCACGATGCTGCAGAAATCCTAGCCCGTGGCATCAGCAGGAGAGTTGGATAATGTCTGTTGGAAACTTACTGATAATATGGAATTACCTTCCCGGAAAAGGTTGATTTAAGAGTGCAGCACATATTTCAATAGCAGAAAGGAAAGCTGATAAGCTACTCAACGTAAAGTGTTGATCCATCAAAACACAAGTGTCTATCCTTCATACTAATTGCACCCTCAGCCCCACTGCAGCCAGCTCAGCCTAAGCACACACTTAGGTTTAAACATGTGCTTCGCTGCTTCCCTGGACTGCTGAAGTGGGATTAAAGAGCTTAAGTGCTGCAAACCAGGCTGTTACGTAGGCAAAAATCTGTGCAAAGACTTCTGCTAGCTGTGAATATCTGCCTTGCTACTGCAGACTTCCTATGGCACGCTTTGTCTTGCTGCATCACCCGAGACTCTTAAATACAGTGGTGACTATGAGTGAGATGGTGGGTACCTCCACAGAAGGAGGAAAGTACGGGCTGGTGAAAAGAAGGATGGCAATAGAAGGCTCCGATGTGCTTTAGACAGCATGAGGATGAGACACTTGTGATAGGAATGGTGCAGTTCACAAACCTTGGGAATCGCGGGGCTGAAATGCAGGTATCTGAGTAACAAGAGAATTTGATGTTTGTTGAAAAGCGAGGTCTCAGATTAGCTCACTGGGCTGGGTCTAGTGCTATAACATCCAATAATGGTTGCTACAGTTCATATAACTTTATTGTTCTCTGGAGAACTGTGTAAATGTTAGCTTGGGAAATCTCTCCTGCGTGCTCGGGCAGTATGTATGTGTGCATGAATGTGTGGTTCAATGCTGCGGGTATTGAGACCAGGTTCCCTTCTGAGGAGCTTTGTGGCTATTTAGCAAGATTCCCTCTCTGGGAATCCCAGCTTAAATCTCCCTTTGTGACCTAGGGAAAGGGGTTTTTGATAAGCCTTAGCTCTGAGCATGACTTGTTGCTGGAGAGGCAGGCTAAAGAGGCACTAAACCACTGTGAAAACACTTGCTGCAAGGAAAGGTCCACGAGGCTGATGTCATCTCATGACTGATAACAATTGCTGATCTCTGTATGTAAAGTTTCATTGTTCCCTCTTCTCCTATCCCACCTTTTCAAGAGACAGGGACACATACACGAGCCCATGTGCGCACTCCATATAGCTAAACCTGTGATTGCCCTTCCCTCTGCTTTGCTTCATTTTCATCTCTGTACAGCAATGATTAACGGGAACTGCTTGGGCTAAAATTTTCCATGCTCGGCGTCTGCCTAAGCTGGAGTATTTTTGGAAGGTGCTTTTGGAGGAGATGGTTTAGCCATTCGTGAGGCTGTGATGAGAGAAAGAGGCGTCTCGCCTCAGGAAAGGAGCCTCGAAGAGGAGAGGAGGGTGCAGAGGGAATGGTGTGCTGCTTCCTGAGGATGTTCACGATCAATGGGAACTCTGCCTATAAGCTTTGTGTGCCAGCTCGTGGTGTCTTGCCTCCCCTGGGTGCTGTGGGAGTACTACGTTGATATTTCTGAGCACTCAGATATTGCAGGCTGGAGCATTGTGAGGCTGAACAATACTTCAGGCTCTTCCTGTGTGCAAAGTGTGCAAACAAAAGGGCAGAAAGATGCATGAAAATGTCTTTAGAAAGATAGCACCTAATGGATTTTGCATGAAGAGGCATAAACCATAATCTAATTGCAGAGATACAGCTATGCGTACTCTTTATCTGTATTTCCCATTTAAAGGCTGCTTCTGCTCAGTGCTCCCCGAGGGGACCCTCTTTGCCGGCGCTGGGCTGGGGCAGGGGTGCTCGCAGCAGTCATCCTCTGCTTCTGGAAGGGCGAGATTTTAATCGCTGTACCACGAGAGGGCAGTGCCTGCAGCTGGATTCCCCTCTGCTCCCGGCACACAGGCTCGGATTGTTAGTGCAAAGTATCCGATCTTACACCCGCCCTCCCTTCTCCCCTCTCCTGGCAAGAAATCACCTTTGAGATTGAAATCGCTTTGTCTCTGGTGTTTCCCTGGTCTCCGACTTAAGCAAACAGACTGGGTGGGAGTGGGAGTCATCTAAAATTAGACATAGTAGTTGTAATTGCACTTTGTTCCCATGCAACGAGCTGATGCGGCTTGTGAAGCTCTTCCCAAAGGTTGGGGCTTGCTGGTAGCCACTGCAGCAATACCCCAGGTCCTCACACGTGGATTTATTGAAGGTATCCAGTTGTCAATGTATTGGACGGTTGGAAGGGGACTTTCATAAGGTATTTATGATACTGACTCTATGCATTTAACTTTCTCTGATAAGCCACTACATGCTGCCTGTTTGCCTGCTTTCCTGCTTATGCAGAATGACTACCTTGCTCCAAGGAGTGTCTGCAGGGAGCATCCAAGGTCTAGCTTTGACCAAAGAGTTGGCCCTGGCCAGACTTCTTATGGCCATGCAAAGGGAACAGGTTCATTTCCTTCCTCCCAAAGTCTGACCTAGGAGCAAACATCTCTCCTCTAGATCCCAAGGCCCCACAAGACAACAGTAGTTATAAGAAACCCTAATAGTAGGCCTACTGCTGCTTCACCAGCTGGTCTACAATGGCCTGAGATCCATGTGTAAAGACCTGTAAAGCTTTGTGAGCACTATGTAGAAACTGCTACTAGCACCTATAGGGCACCACCTCTGATCGCCATCCCACTTGCAAATGGGTCCAGGGCAGACCTGCGGGTAGCACTCTTGAGGAGTTTCAGCCTGAAAGGTGCAGAGAAACTTTATTCTTTCCTGCAGCAGAAAGACAACAAAGAATAAACAACCTGGGAGCTCAACCTTTGTCAAGTGACCTGCTCCCAGGGTGCTGAATGTCCCCATTATTTGAGGAAAAGCATTGTTTCCTGACCAACAAATGCTCAGCATCTGAAAAGGGATGGGTGTGAAGATACGATGCTTGGTGTTTGACTCATGGAAGAGTTTTAACACATCCTTTCCCTGTAGTTCAGCCTTCTCCTGCTGAACAGACCTAGAATGATGTGTATGGTTGTATCACCACAGACAACTACACCCTGGGGAAATCCATCATTGTGACAAGAGCTCTGGAACCATCAGAGATTGTGAAACCTGCAGGGATTGTTATGTGTTGAAACCAGCCACTATGGCTGATCTTAAGTGAGATTTGGAAAGACAGCCATGAATTGCAGCAGGATGTTGTGCAGAACTATGTACAAATCCTGTGTAATGCCACC
>JBCJKH010013215.1:15238-31535 GCA_039877255.1 Loriculus beryllinus | reverse complement strand
CGAGAGGCGAGAAACCAGCTCGGGAAGTTTTCCTACCTGCGCCCAGGGCGGCGGCACCGACGGTCCCGTGCGGAGCGGCACCGGGGCTCCGCGCCCCTCCGCGCGCCGCCGCGCCAGCCCGCGGGACCCCGCGCCCCCGCCGCGCCGCGCGCAACGCGGGAGGGTGGTGGTGGGGGGGGGGGGGGTTGGTGTGGAAACCCGCGCGCACCGCCACGCGCGCGGCGCACGGGAAAAGAAGGAAAGAAAATTAAAGAAAAAAAAAACAAAACCGGGGAGAAAAGGGAAAAAATGGAAAAAAAAAAAAAAAAAGAAAAAAAAAGGGAAAATAATAATAATAAAAAAAAAAGAGCCCTCGATCGGTGGGGATCTACGCCAAAACCCACATGATCTCTGACGTCAGCGTGCGTATTTGCATACGATACCACCGCCGGCGCGGCCGCCGGGGTCCCTCGGCGCGGCGGAAAGTTGCGAGCGGGGTTGCCCCCCCCCCCCCCCCGCTCCCCCTCCGCTCCCCTCCCGGCTCCGGCCGCTCCTCCTCCGGCTCCGCTCAGACCGGTTTACACGCACCCCTTGGACACCCCCCCCCCCCCCGAGCTGCACCCTCCGTGTGTGACACCCCCTGCCCGTGTCCGGCCCCGCCGATGCCGTCGCCGGTCCCCGTCCCCATCGCACGACCCGCCGAGCTGAGCCGGGGGTCGTGGTGGGAGCGGGGGTGTGGGGGGGCGAAGTACGGCTCCTCGGTATAGGGGCTGGGGGGAAGCGCTCTCTGTCGGGATGGCGTGGGACGGACCTCTCCGTGTGGGGATGGGAGAGGCTGGACCCTCGTCGTAGGACGTGAGGACAGGACCCCCATCTTAACGTCCCGCTGTCGGGACAGGGTGTAGCTGGACCCGCACTATCGAGACGGCAGGGTTAGAGCCCCGTTAGAAAGACTGGGATTTGGATCCCGGCTGTCGGGGCGGCGGAGAGATGATGAAGGGCTGGAGGACGCTGTGCCGCCTCCCTGAGGCTGCCACCCCTCCGAAGCGGGGCAGGGTACCTGGGGAGGAAGGAGGCATTTCTTCATCCTCGGCTTGTGATGGAGGTTTTCCAAGCCACTCGGTTTTGGTGGGCTTCAGGCGATGAGTGGTTTATTGCTTTGCAGAAAGTGGTGTGTATTTCCGAGGGATACTGCTGCTGCAATCTCTGCTCCTCTGCTGCATCGCAGGAATCTTATTCCCCATTTAAAACTGTCGCTGAACTCTTACACCTCTTTGCCTGTCTGCCAAAGAGACATACATATAGGACGCAGGCTATTTTCTCTTTGCTTCAATGAATTAATTAAAATAAATAATTTACCGATTGTATCTTGCTTCTAGATAGCAGATCTTCCAACAAGTCCAGACTAATAGGATTTATGAGTAGCATAATCTCACCGTAACTTCAGGGGTGTGCTATCTGCCATGCGGTGCCTTTGATTAGGGTGCATTAAATCAATCTCTTAATTGTAGAGTTAAAGCTCCAAAGGCTTTGAACCTCCACTTGCTCTCGCTTTGCTCCGGATCACCAGTGTGCAGTCAAAGCCGGGCTACAGACCTCAACCCCCATGGGTGGGTAACTTCTTTGGGCAACGTTTTGTTTCCCTTCCCCGAGTAGGGCTGGGGACTGGCTGGTAGGCGAGTGTCAGCAGAGGAGCTCTAAGTTACTGCAACTGAATAATCGCAGAAGAACGTAAATATGTCAAAGCAGTGTCAAGAGATTTCTGTGCAGGGATACCCTTATCTGAGTAGGCGTGTTTTTGACTGCCTGACTGAGTACAGTTTCTGCAAGTATTTGATAACAGAATAGATTCTTTCCTAGCTGCCACCGGCTCCGAGATTTCCACTCACTTTTCCTCTTAGCTGTTAGAAAGGAACAAGCATGGGCATCCTCTCCACGCTCACTGGGCACACAGAAGATGACCGTTAGAGCTTGATGACGTTCATGGAATTCAGGGCTTTTTAATGGAAATTCGTTTTCTGTTATAAATACTACGGAATATATCTTGTTCAGCCCTGGCAATATTTCTGAATTTTGGACGCCTGGGAAAGAAAGAAAGAAAGAAGCAAACAAACAAAACCAAATCTATTTTAGGGGGCAAAGATATTTCCTCCAGGACACTCTTTTTTTCCCCTACTGTCTCAAATTCCATTTCTGTGATTTAAAAAAGAAAGAAAAGCCGAAGTGTTTTAATTAGGGTACTATGCTTATGAGTATCAAATACTTTTGAAAGGGCAGATCAATGGAAAGCAGGTGAAAAAACATCTCTGGCCCTTGTCCTAATTGACACTTACTTTAAGGCCTCTTTAACTTCTTTTGCTTCGCCAAATGCAAAAGGGTCTTTGATTGATTGGGTGATACGGCAGCTAATGCTGCCTTTCAAGTGCAAAACAGGGCCGTCGGTGGGAGCCGGGTTCCGGTCTCAGACTTTAAGCCCTGGTTGTAACAAAGACAGTCCTAACCTGAGGTCCAAGCGATCCCTGCAACAAGCAAGGGCACCAGTGGGGCTCATCTGTCTTTCCCCCAAATCCTGGATGGTGTCACACAAATTAAGAGATGAACGTTAATTGAATATGGGGCATAATACACTGTATTTAAAGTGAGGAGGTTGTGGGTTTATAGTTGCACCAGTTACTATTGCCATCCTAAATGAACAAACTCAGGACATTTCTCTACACAGTGTGTATTCAATGTTACTGCTGGCCAAGTTGCTCAGACAGAGGAGGTAAGCCTAAGGATGCCTGCTTGTCTGCGACTTTGCATTTTCCCATATCGAAGTGCAAAATATGGCACACAGGATTCTGTTCTGTGAATGTTTTTTGACCTGGTCATCAAATTCCTTGAGCAGAGGGACCAGGAGGCTGCGTGGCATCTCCACCCAGGTGCTGTCTTTTAGGAAGCTTGTTGTTAATCAGTTAGCTCCAATCCTGTTACATTTAATTGAGGTGAAAGGATGAAAAAGTTTACTGAGGGATGAGAGAACTGTGTTCTGATAAGTGTTTATAATTACAAAAGCCTTGATTCCTTAGGAAATCATGTTTTCCCCCCTAAAAAAAGAAGTACCAGTAATAAATGCAAGGTGAATAATCTTGCTAAGTCTCAGTACGTAACTCATTTATAGAAACCTAACATTAAAATGATGCAGGGTAACACAACAAAATGGAAACTGCTTTTACAGAAGGAGATGCAGAAAGGAAATTTGCAAATTTAGATTTCTTTTGCATGAGGCCTCTCTTTTGCATTAAGAGCACAAATGGAAGCCACGCTGATTACAAAGCACAGTGAACAGGCGTGCACAGCTCCCCAGGAAAGTGAGGGCAGAGCACTTGCTTGCTTTAAATCTAGTGCCCTCTCCATTTCCTCGACACACTTTCTCTAGATTTAAAGTCACATCTGCTCCATAAAGCCCTTCGAGGAAGTTGCAAGCTTGCCTGTGAAATACTACCTTGGTCAGAGATAATGAACTGTGTACTGATATATGTTACGGATATATGTGTGTCTATATATTTTATGGCGAGGAGGTGAGTGTCTGACATATGTACTGTCACATATGTTTCAGTCTTCTTCAGCTTAATGGTTTCTTTCTGACTGTTTAATCCTGTGAAATTGAAGGCTGAGTCAGCATTACAGATCTAATTCCCTCTCTTGGAGTTGCAGTTCTGAATGTCGATCTGAAAAGACTAAGTTAAATATCCTCAAAGGGAATGTGCATCCTTTAAAAGCCAAAACAGAGATATATAAATAGAAGAACTGGAGAGTCATTTTCTGTTGAGTGTGTGGCTACATGTTGTTAATGTTTATCCTGGCCTAACACTGGGGCATCAAGTGGAGTTTTGCCTACAGGGTGCATCAGCAAATGGGTGGGCTGTGAGCTTCAGGACGTGTTTACTTCTCCTTGGTGAGGTGAACCAGCCCAAGGCTGTCAGGCCAAGCTGCTGCCTTAGAGCTGGTTTTGGGAAGAACCAAGACCAGCCTCAATTGCTAATTTTTGCAACTTGCTTCTAACTCCTCTTTCGCCCCGTTTTTCCCACCCTGCACAGGTACAGTGATTCCCCAACTCTCATTTGGTGCTGTCAGTGGCAGCTCAGGTAGTGTTAGGCCTTCAATACAGGCATCAGTAGAAATTAAGGTGACAAACTAAATAAAAAGAAGTCAGGACATGAACACTGCTACCTTTTTCTTCCCTCTTCTATGGAGATCTTGATCTCCCCTCTTAGCTGAGGGGAGGAAGCAGTGCTTGGCTGGTGGTCAGCATGTGTTGTGCCAGAGAAAGCTCTTTAGATGTGTGTGTTTGCCATTCACTCCCCAGACTGTGTGTTTTGGTTTTTTTCACCCCCCCCCAAAAAACAACTTCCCAGATCAAGCTTTCTCCTTTGCTAAAGCTCTTTGTCGACCCCACCAGCGCTCTCAATCACTGGGGTGTGCAAATGCGAGCTCAGGCAGTAAGGATGGATCAGATCTGCTGTCTGCAAAATGAGATGTTAGTATAAATGCACAGAAGAGCAAAGCAATATCAAAGTCTGATCCAATTATAAGGGCTGATCTTATGATTTGTAGTGCCCTCAAGGTGGGGGAAGCTGTCAAAAGGCAGGATGCTCCCCTTCAGGATGCAGGGCTGATGGGGAAGATTAGTTGTTAAGCCTGGATGGAATGAATACCCTGAGCGCAACTTCCTTAAGCATTTGTACTCATTGCCTGCGCTTAAGATGGGTCCTGGCAAGAGGCATGCAGGCATCTGTCTTTTTCTGTTTCAAAAACTCCAGGAGAGCTGATCACTTATCACGGGAACCATCTGGCTTATTCTTAGAGAGATCAACAGTTAGTCACTGAACAAACGAGGAACATGCTGCATTGAAGTCTGCTCTCCCCATTAAATATGAGGACTCAGCCCAAGGTCCCTGAAACACCACGTGCATCGACTGCTGCAGGCAGAGCGGAGTGAGACCTAATTCTGCCTTGAGGTTGCTGAGCTGCTGTGAAGTGGAAGAGAGCTGCTGCAGAGAGCCAGGGGACGCTGGTGTCTCTACAACAGCCGTGGTGGCCATGGGGATGGGGACCTGGGGCTTTTCTTCCTCAAGGTCACTGCCAGGGATGGAGAAGCCTGAGGAGGGAGCAGGGCTGCGCCATGGCTATCTGGAAAGCTTGACACCATAAGCTCTGCTTCTGTTGTTTGCTGTTGATCTCAGTTCCCAAGTTCAGGGGCAATAGGTGTGACTGGGCAATTCTGCAAGAGAGGTGCTGAGGATGTAGGGCAAGGCCACTGTGGAGGGTCAGTGCTGAGAATTAGGGGGCCAAGGGGTTTCACTCTCACCTTTGAAGGGTAACACTTCACCGTGTCCCTGACAGGACGCAAGTGCAAGCACACCCGTGTGACTCTGGGCTCCTCTTGTGCTGTATTTAGAGAGGCCATAGAAATACCAAAGCCAGCTCCTTGCTAAAAACATCTAAAGCCGGGCCACTAACACCTCCCTTTCTGCTAGGCAGTTTGTGTGTTAATAAAGCCTGCGGCACCCTCTGCCTGCCCTCTGCCATTCCTAACAGGTCCTTGTGAAGGGCAGAGGGCCCAGCACTGTGCTTTGAAATGCATTGATGTGCAGGGGGCTTCCATCGCCCACCACTGCACCAGGCCTCCTGCAGCCAGGAACTCTCCAGACTTTTATGCATCCGTCATCAATCCCAAGAGCTGGGTGAACTCGGAGCAGCAGCTCAGCTGTCCTCCCCTGTGGACAACCTGCAGATCCCACGTGAATGTGTAACCTTTGTTGAGAGTGGCGGTTTGGGGGTTTTTCTTTTCTTTTTTAATGTCTTTTTCTATTGCTCTTGCTAATTACTAAAGCAATTTTTAAAATTTAAATGAGGGCTTCCTCCCTCACAGCCCATCTGCTGTGAAATCACAGCGCACATCCTTTGTGACAGTTCAAGCATCGCCATGGCAACGTGCTGTGATGTGATCAACCCTGAGTTATGACCTCACTGTGGGACCAAGCAGGCCAGGCTGCTTTGGCAGGAGGAATGAAAAGCAGCTTCTGTGTTAACAAAAGTGGGATCTCTGCTACAAGCTGGTGGGATTTGTCCTGGAGCAGACAAGCTGAAGTCCTCCCTAGAGCTTTTTACAGGACTTCAGTGCTAGGGCTGGGGCATCCATGGAGTAATCAAGTATTTTTCTCCTTAGAGAAAATTGCTTTCTTTAAGAAGTCTTTCGTACCAGTTTATGGCACATCTTCAATAGAAATCCTTGGAATTTTTAAGACTTTTTTCCTTCTCTCCCCCCTGAGTATCCGTAGATTGAAAGTGCTGGAGACCAAACTCTCTTTTTCCTGTTTGGAGGAAGGTACTCTATGGCTGGTGGCAATGCATACCTCAACTATGTTCTCTGGTGACTTAGCCTGAACCCCATCCAGAAGATAACAGGGCTGGGGCTGAGTGGCTTGGCTTTGGGAAGCATTCATCTCACACCTCCTTGCTGAGCCTGGCGTGAAGGGTGACAACTGTCACAAGTCTTTGCGGACAACTGGAGGGGATTAGTGACCAAAGACCACCCAGCAGGTGTCATATCCAGTGTTATCCATTTCCAATTAGCCAAAGACCTAGTTCAAAGCCTCTGGTTCAAAGTAGAGGATTTTTTCTTTCCTTTTTTTCTTTTTTTTTTTTTTTTTTTTTTTTTGTGATTCCTGCAGATTTTGGATGAGATTTAACCATCAAACTGAGCCTGCTCTTCCAGGAAGCTCTTCGCACATGTAACTAATTCACTGAGACAGCTTGTATATTTATCTGTACTTTAGTATGTATTTCAGAATGTCTTTATCTGTCCCTTACGTTAGAATATAGCATCTTTAGCCTGGTGATGCAAATGGAACTGATGGGCATATTTGGCAATTCAAAGCGGACTGGTGGTACAATTTGCCACCTCTCTGGGGAGAGTTATCAGGCAGCCTAGTTTGACTATGTTATTTGCTGCTGAACAGAAATGGTGCTCTTTATGCGGACTTAAACAATACGTGCCTATTAAATGATATAATGAAGCTGAGAGGTGTTTTGAGAAGCGGAGGAGAGAATCTGGGGAAAATCATGCAGTTTGTCAAGTGTTAGATCTTCATAGAATTAGACTTTCAGGTATCAAGACTGTGGAAACTTTTATATGATGGTAAGGTGTAAGGAACCACAGTGGGTCTGCTCTGCCAAGGTCCATATGGCGATAGAGCACATAGCCTTTGGCTGCTGTAGGTTCCTCTGTCCCTTACGGTGGAGCCAGTGCATAAGGCTTACAGGCTTACAGGCCTCACACATCTATTCCTCTCCTGTCCCTTTTTGAACATATATAATCAATATAGCCCCAGTACATTACTAATCAGGCCACTTCATTTTGCACTGAGAACTCTGCTTTACCTGTCAAGTGAGAAAGCTGGCAAGTGGTTGCTGCAGCTTTGTGTTTAAGCCATTTTAGAGAGACAACCTTGAAGACCTCCATGATTTTTTAGGCTCATAAGAAGAAGGTGATGTGTATGTGAGGAAGAAATCAAGTAAGTTACTTTCTCCCTTCAAAATTGGCTTTAAAAATATTCCGTGGCTTAGTCTTTTTATGCCATTTTACAGCCTCCAACAAGTTTTTACAGCTGATCTACTTTCCAATCCAACAAAATGCAGTGCAGCCCCCAAACTACTGAAGTGCAAATGGCTTGACCGTAATCTAGGAAGATTCAAGAGAAACAGGTCAAATGTTACACTAAGCACTTATGGCAACATGTTTTAACAGCAGGAGGATAGAAACATGTTTACCCTGGGCAGCTTTAATGTGGAAAGGTTAAAATCTGTTTTCTGGAGGTGAATGCAATCAGTTTACTGGTCTCTGCTGTCCGATCCATGGTATGGATGTAGCTCCATCCATACCATGGTTTCAAGGTGCTTAGAAGATTAACTTCATAAGCTTTGCAGCATGCTCATAATATCAGCCCCTATGGTTACTCTAATTTACTGGTGGGAAATTGGGGCTTGGGGAAACTGGAGATCAAATTCTTCAGTGGCTTTGGCTATGGCCAAGCATTTATAAAAATCAGTGCCAGAGCTGGGACTGTTGTGGTGTTTGCTTCCTTGACACAAGGAACCCATGTTCTGTTTCCCTGAGTCTCAACCCATTGGTTTAGCTATGCCACTCATCGTTGACCTATCTCTGGCTCCAGCAGAAAGGCTCAGGTTGGGTCACTACGTGTCATGCTAAATGTTTGTAAGACTGGCCTGGATCTCAGCAGTGGCAGTAGGAATTTTCCTGCTTTCACAGAAACAAACTGGAGTCTTTATCCAAGCAGAGCTCAGCCAAGAGTCCCTATCATCTTCTTAGTAAGAGATCTGCCCTTAGGTCCTCAGTGCACAGATTTCCCCTGCATGCTGGGGTAGCTCCAGTATTTTGTTTTGCTGCAAGGCCATGCTAGTAATAACTCCTGTAAGTTTTGGAAAGCTGAATTTGCAAAGCTAGCTGTAGGAGAACATGCTGCATTACAGGTTAGATTCTGTGTATTTACTGCAAGTAAAGGGAAACGTTTTTTTTTCTGATCTTGAAAATTACAGAAATGGAGTGCTCTCAGTGCAAAATATTTTGTCCCAGTAGCCACCTTAAATGTCACCCTGTTTCAGTGACAGATTTATGGTGACACTTTCCAACAGAGATGATTAAACTCAGCTCATGTGCTGCCTGTAAAATACTGACTTCCCTGCACTCTGAGAGTGTCTGGGGGAAAAAATGATACCGTATGTAAAATTTGATTTATAAAAAACATGTGTCTGTTTTTTCAACCTCTGGGTACGTTTACATTACAAGACACAAATTAAACTTAACATCATGCTGCCAATAACTGTGTTTCATCCAGGGCTGAGCAGACAGGAGGGGAGCTAGAAGTTGCAATAGGCAGGTGGCAAAACAGGGAGAGGCTTGAAAAACTCAGGGAGAGAACACACCAGCAGGGTAACTGAGAAAGGCATATATATTTATAAAGACATGGACATGCATTTTGCTGGCTGTGAACTAGAAATGCCCATCTGGTTTCAGAACTACTCTTTTAGGTATTAGAGAATATGAAGATTAGGGATCCGTCTTCCCCAACCTATTGAATGTATTTGCAACAGTTTGTAGAGTTTATTAATGATTTCCTTAATGCTGTAATGTTTCAGGAAAGTGCTGGGATCTACTGTCTGGAGGGGATATGGGAAAAGCATTGCTCCCTGTCCAGGTCTGACTCACTGCCTTTACTGATGTCTTAACACGTTAACGAAATACATTTAAAAATAAATGGTATGCTAAGGATGGTGTGATGGATACTGAATTTGATGGATAGTGATGCAAATGAAGATTAATATTAGTCATATGTGGATGATTTAATGAAGGATATAATGCCACCTGCTGTGTGGTGAAAACAAATTACTGTCTCTTTAGTTGATTTTGACTAGTTCTGGAAAGAAAATGAATTTGGACTAAACTAATTTCCCTTTAATGTTGTATATGTGTAGTTGAAGATTAGTGTGTTGCAACTAAGTGTAAGTACTGTGTAAAATTGCATACAGGGAAAGCCCACAGTGTTAACCCACCAATTCCCGGAGGGTACAGCACCCAGCATCTTCTAATTGAGCTCAGCAGCAGTTTTATTTTCTTCTTTGGGGACCTAGAAGACATCCTCATACACTTCCCTGCTTTGTTACAGGTACAAAGAAAATCCCCATGAGGGCAATAATGTCCTTTTATTATAGAGCAGTTCCAGATGGAGACATATATTTATATGCTTAGTGTGGGCAGCATACTTGATGGGCCCGGATTTAGGGCCATGCTGAGTTGGTACATGTCTTTGGTGGTTGCTGCACCAGTGTCTTTCAAGCCAGGCATGACATATGAATCCAAAGAGGGAGTGATGATGCTTGGAGCAGGTGTCTCTGCTGTGTGCAGACCACAGGTGGCACCAATAGAAGGCACTAAAACCCAACAGAAGGCAGTGGCTTGGACCTTTTGCCACTGTGGGCCTTTATGAGCAGCCTTCCAGTACCTAAAGGGGCCTACAAAAAACCTGGAGAGGGACTTTTTACAAGGGCATGTAATGATAGGACAAGGGGGAATGGCTTTAAACTGGAAGAGTTTAAATTTAGATTAGAAATTCTTTATTGTGAGGGTGGCGAGACACTGGAGCAGATTGCCAAGAGAAGTTGTGGATGACCCAGCTAAGGCCAAGTTGGATGGAGCTCAGAGCAACCTGGTCTGGTGGAAGGTGTTCCTGCTCATGGCATAGGGGTTGGAACCAGATGATCTTTATGATCCCTTCCAACACAAACCCTGCTGTGATTCTATGGTACGACTTGGTGTGACCTGTGATTAATCAGTTATTTTGGAGCTCAGGATATCCAGTCCAGCCAAGCTCCTGCGCTGGAGCATGCTATGTCTTGCCATATCTAAAGGCTGAATAGGCTACCTGCTGGACAGCATGTTATATAGGGTAGACTGGCAAACGGTGGTAGCAAAATAACTTTTCCCCAACAAAGTTAATTGAATGAGATTTAATGTTGCTAAGAGATTTGGCCTGCATCCCTCAAACTTGAGGAGATTAGGCTGCCGAGCAGGAGGCACTGCAGCGGGGCCGGCATTGTGCCAGTAAACAAGGCTTTATCAGGATGATATGTTAATATTTGTGTGTACTGTAAAGTTAAAAAAATAGGAAAAAAGGGGGCAGGGTGGTGACTGCCTCATCTGCTGCTCTGGCAGAGCGATTCCCATTGAAGCCGATGGTAAAACACTAATGCTTCAGCAGTAGAGACAAGTGATTGCAAAACAGCTTGATTGCAATGGAAAACAGATGCCTAATTCAGCCAGTCCACCTTCATCTGTGGTCCCAGAGATCGTACATGGAGAAATAGCTGACTTATGAGAAGGCCCAGAGCCCCAGCTGAAAACAGAGCTGAGTTCTGCAAGGGGCTTCTTTAGGATGCAATAATACTGACTCAGCAGGTTGAGGGTGGATGCAAGCTCTCTCTACCCAGCCATACATTGGGTCACCATCACTTGAAACCGTTGTGATCATGTTAGTGTAAGACTGCACTTTAGGTAACAGACCATGATGAAAAACTCAGACTACAGAAAAAAACCCTGCAGTGAACTAGCTGGTAAGAAATGCAGGCAGTGGTGAGACTCCTGGTTTCCTTCATCTGGCACAATATGGACAGAGAAAATGCGAAGAGTGCAGCAGTGGATCTTGCAGACTAAGAATGTGGTCCTGAATCTCATCTAAATTTTGGACAGTTGAAACATTTAAGCTCATCCAGGATTTTTGTGAATTAATTGCTGGAGACAAGTTGAAAGATGATGGAGAAGATGCTGAAGAGAAGAAACAACAGGATGGTTAGGAGGAAATGTACTGTTGGCTTAGCCAGTGGTGTGTGACAGGGTTAGAAGAAATGTTTTCTGAGCATGGATGTGTGTGAGAGGTTTGAGGAGGATCCCTGAGCAGTGCTCTTTCCCAGTCCTGATTGCTTACCACTACTAGGTTCTCAGCTTGGAGGTTTGGGGAACCAGAGCATCATGATCCTCATTGATATTGTGCTGATTAAAGTTTTTCTGTAAATCATACCTAGGTTGCCTGTAACGGTCTTCTTGCCTGCTGTTTAAAGCTTCTTTGCCTACTTTCGTAAGCACTTCACCTGAAATACTGGTCCTAGTGAAGCAAAATTGCAAATGTCTCATGGACTTCAGTGAGACAGGAGCTAATTCTCAGATAAAATGACTATGCACTGGCTATACTCTGAACTTACACGCCCAGAAGGCACATAACAACAACACTGAGGTCATGTGAAATTCTGCGTAAAGCACGTGAGTACAATTTGTAGGCTGATGCACCTCATCTTTAGATCAGTAAGGGGATGGATAAGGCTGGGGAGCCTTGTGTAGCTTCAGCCCAGAGAGAGGTTCAAGTCCAGCTTGATTAAATGTTGTCATCTCCACAATGTAGTTTGGATGTGTCTGCCTGGATTTAGTAGACAAGTTTTACACCTACAAGATGTTTCCTCTTTGCAAAAGCAGCCCTCAGCACTGGGGTGAAGTACAAACATGACATTTGTACCATTTCTATAGCTGGGCTACAAGCCCGCCAGTTGCTATTAACATTCCCTGAAATACCCAGACTCCAGGAGAGGGGGATGAAGAATGCATCAAGCATTTATTGGCTTTGCTGCTGATAAGTGGGTGAAGATAAATATTTGTGCAACGGTATGTCCCACTATCTGGCTCTGGGAATAAAGTGATGATTCAGTCCAAGTGCTTTATCACAGCTACATATCAAAGAACAACTATATAGAAAGCTTATCTCAGGACTGTTTTGGCTTTCATAGATCTGAATAATTATGTGAATCTGGTTAGGTTTGTATTCCTTTAATGAGGATTTTCCATCTGAATAGTCAGTTGTTCACACAAAGAAAAATCCTCCCACTTCACAATGCTTTTATTGTCGTGGGCTCCATGTGTCCAATTCATTTTTGTATTCCAGTAATCATATCTCTGGTTATATTTTTGCGGATTCAGGTTGAGTTAAGACCTGCCTTCTTGAGTGCTGGGGAAAAGTACAGGTTTGGAGCGAGCACTCTGTGTGTAACCCAACAATAGAAACAAGCAAGACTATAACTAACCTCAAATTCATCCTGGTGGAAACTTTATTCTAGTGAATGAACCATATCACTGAAGAAAAAGCTGGGTTTACCTCCAAACACTGCATCTCCCTTCTCCTTAGGAGTTCAAATGAACTAGTCTTAGCAACTTTAAGTGACGCAAGGTGACCTTCACTCCTTTTCTCCTGTTGATTTTCTCCATTCAGGTGTCTTTCCACATTCAACTGGCAGCATCCACCAGACAGGGTGGAAAATAATAACAACAGCAGTCACTGCGAGAGCAAAAAGAAAGTGTGCAATCTTTTTTGTAATGTCCAGAGTGGGAAAGATGAAAAGACTATAAGCATAGAATCTTGTGTCTTAGTTTAATCTTAACATTCCTTCTAATAAGCCCTGATGTTGTAGTTAAAGAAGGAATCTCTAAATTGGTGAAAACAGGCTGTATATTAAAGGTATTATTTCTGGTTTAAAAACCACTAGTGGAAAGTGCTTTTGTTGATGTTTTCCTCTCTCTCTGGGCTGCAAGAATTAATTCATCTGAGCATAATGTCGGTAGCTGAGACCATCACAAAGGCTGGAAGCTCTTCATTCCTCCCCTGTGTACTCGTCTGGGAAGGGGCTCACTGGTCCCATGGGGAGCTTGCTCCATCATTAACAGCCTCCTTCCACTGGGGCTTCAGCAGCTAGGGGAACGTGGGGGAACAGAGCAGCCAAAAATCCTTCTCCTTTGTCTGGTTTTAATGTCACTTACGAAGGAGCTATCGGAAGTTCTTAGTTTCACTTTTTGATCTCATTTCCCATTCGGCAGCTTGGTACAGATGTGGATTTTCCAAGCCATCTGATCTGTTTGGATAAGAAAAGCCCGTTAGGTCTTTTGGGGAAAAGCTGATACACAGTTGCCAACATTTTTGTAGATGTTTTCCAAGCACATTTTTCCAATTGAACCCCAGAGGGTAGGCAGGCTGGGAGCTGCTGGAGGGCTGTGTGCTCATTTTCATCCATTTTTAATGTGCTTAAAAAAAGAAAGAAAGAAAACAATGCCCTTTCCTAGTGACCAACTTCTCTAAAATGATACAGTTTTTTTGAGGTGGGGCTGCTGAAGACTTTCTTTTGCAATGAAGTCTTGATTTATATCTTTTAATCTAGTTATCTGTTTTTCTGCCAAAACACTGAAAAAATAGCAATCTCTTCCCATCCGTGCAATGGTGAGAGATCCTCACATGCTCTGAATCAGGAAAAGCATATTAAAATCCTATATTGCATTTTTCAGAAAGCACTTAGAGCTGTCAGTTCCCTTTGAAACCTGGTGATGGTGGTAAACTTGTAGCACCTCTAGAAATAATGTCATGGTTACTAACCTGTAAGCTCTCAACATCTCTCCTGCATTTTGTGGGCTACTCCCAAGCTGGTAGTATTGCATCTACCACCTTGATGAGCCATCCTGGAGCATGTTATATTCATCTTGTGGGACTTGAAGTGACAAGAGGCTCTGAATAAGTGTGTTGACTCTGGACTCTCTACTGTTGGGATGCTCTTGGAACTGATGGTGGGAGACCCAGCCGGTATCTGTGGGGAAAGCTCAGGACATGCTCTGCAGTGCATTTGTCTCACTTTGCAGACCTGTGGTGGGATGAGCATTTGGTCTGAGGAGAATACCCTAGTCCTCTGTGCTGCATGCCCTCTTCTCAATCCCTTCTGCTGAATACCTCTACTCTTCCTATGAGAAATATCCTCTCCTACTGAAATGGATCCTTTTCCTTTCAAGTTTCTTCTCTTTCTCTGTTTTCTGTAGTTCTAAAAAATAAAATAGGGGAATGTGAATTGCTCCCTCATCTTCTCTCCCTCCTTTCTTATAATATACCTTTTCCTGCTGATAGTACAAGTGCAGTCTGCTGCCAGGTCTTCGTAATTGCTGTTCATGAGTGGAGAACTTACAAGAAAGGCTTTGCATGTGGATATAGAAACCAGTGTGACAAAGTTCACAGGACTCAGGAATACAGATTTATCAAAACTAAGATTGAAGACACCATTGCTTTGTGCAGTGAGACCCATCAGAGGGCTCTCACTGACCTTAGAAGGTGAATGCAAGCCTCATCTTAGTAGAGCAAATGGCGTAAAACCAGGCTTCTGTTCTCCAAACCTGCTTTGTTATGATCTTATGTGAGAGTTGGAGACCCTCATTTGTGTTACGGAGAAAGGAATATTTATTGTTTAAAAATGTTAAGATAATCAGAATCTTTTTTCTTGAAACCAACAAAGAAACTTTAAACAGCAGGCAAGTAGACTGATACAGGTGACCCAGACGTGATTTACAGAAAGACTTTAATCAGCACAATATCAATGAGGATCATGATGCTCTGGCTCTTTCTTCTTCCCTGTACTGTTCAGTTAATGGTTGGGCTAATTGGTGGCTGTCAAGCTTGTGCTGTATCTACTTGAGGTTTTTGAGATACTGCTCTGTCAGCTTGAAGGCAAGCAGTGAGGTTTGGGTTTGGGAAAAGTGTCAGTTAAGAAGCGATTTCCACAAATTCACAGCTTACTCAGAGCATTATAATTTCACCTGATGCTTTCCATGCTGCTTTCTATTTCAAAGCTGATCTATTTATTTGTTATCTGATTCATTGTAAACTCCCAGAAAACAGACTGTCTCCTTTACCGAGTGCATGCAGAGTGCCTGCAGCAATCTGGCTTTCCTTTTTGCTGAGACTACAGGTGCTGCTACACGTAATGTGAGGATGGAAAATTTGAATGGCCTCCTTGTAGCTGCTCTGAGTGATGAATGTGTGTGAGGAAGTCTCCTAGGACTTTTCCTATAATAAAGCATTACTTTTCACTTTAATAGTTCCAAAATAGCTGATCTTCGACTTGGACTTTTCAGTGCATGTTTCCCAGAGTATATGTTCACTAAGCAGTCCTGCTGCTGAGGGTGAAATTCTGGCTTCTGCGAGCTGTACACAGTCACAGTAAGCAGTGGCCAACCCAGCTCTCTTTTGCTGCTTGAATTTGAGGGGCGGATCTTATATCTTCTTTGTTTATACCTCTAAACTTTCAGATCATACTATAGCTTGAGCACATCCATCTAGGAGGCATTTAAAAATACTTGGCTTGGAAGATGCTTCTCAAAGACAAGTATTTTTAACTGGTCAAGATAAAATTACTTATTAAATGACAATACTCTTTTTACAGGTATGTCACAGTCATGGTGGTGTAGGGGTAATGCTGGTGAAGGTTAGTGGCTTTTTAGCTTCCTTTGCAGCTTAACTGTGAAGATAAAGTGTTGAAACAGGACCTTGGAGAACTAGGCTCTGAAAATCACCTTATCATACATGTTTGGCAAATCATTCTTCGCTTCTTTCTACCTGAATGTCTCTGTACAGTGGGGATTGCAGACAAGAACGGTGCCATCCTGGGCTGCCACTGCTGCTTCTGAAACTGCTGTGCCACCCGGCCCTGGAGCCAGGGATTACATAGGTCCTACCTGTCCAGAGGAGTGAGGGGCTGTGAACTTTGAGTCATAGAATCATTAGGGTTGGAAAGGACCTCAAGATCATCCAGTTCCAACCCTCCTGCTATGGGCAGGGACACCCCACACTAAACCATGCCACCCAAGGCTTTGTCCAACCTGGCCTTGAACACTGCCAGGGATGGAGCA
>JBCJKH010013215.1:0-14889 GCA_039877255.1 Loriculus beryllinus | reverse complement strand
TGTAGATAAGGCCCTTAGTGACATGGTTTAGTGGTGGTCTCCTGGGGTAAAAGTTGGACTTGATGATCTTAAAGGTCTTTCCAACGTAGCTGATTTTATGATCCTATGAAATACAATGACATTTGAGAGCTGTGGTTGTCTATCCAATTTGTTCTTGGCACCCATTTAATGTTCTTAAACTGTGTCTGGATCTCTGCAAGACTGTTGTAAGGTGTCCAGTTACTCTGCAGAACTACATCATTTTCAGCCGTTTCACATTGAAAGGCTAAGATGAGATGAGAAAGCCCCTTTCCTTCAAGTTCCACAGGTCAAACCAAATTTTCAGCCTCTCTAGGTCCCTCTGAACATCATCCTTCCCTCCAGTGCATCTGACTGCCTTGTCTGGTGTCCACAGCCTTTGGAATCTGTGCTCAGTTCAGTCACCCAGGCCATAAGGGGAGATAAGAAGCAGCACTGGTCCTATGGCTGCTTTGGGGGACACCGCCAGTTCCCGGCTTCCAGATGGACTTTGCACTGCTGGTGACACCTCCTTCAGCCTGGTGACACCTCCTTCAGCCTAGTGGCACAGTCAGTTTTCCACTCAGGTTATTGTCCTCTTACCCAGCCTGTATTGCACTAATCTGATGATAAGGACACAATGGAAGACTGTGCCAAAAGCCTTGCAAAAGTCAAGGGGTACAACATCCACTTCCCTCTCCTTGTTCAGAGTGCCTGCTGCCTCACTGCAGAAACCAGGTTTTTGCTAGCTCAGGCATGGTTTAACTTAGGCACAGCATCAGCCAGCTTTGTGCTGCATTCTGTCCACCCTCCAGGCTATGATGTTAGTGGGGATCAAATTCATTCAGTCTCCCTGCCTCCCCTGGAGCTGACATACCTTCAACATACGCTCATGCTGCTGTAAAGGCAATCGAATGCAGTACTGAGCAATCGAGTCCCAGATATTCCCTCCAATTATCCAAACCACTTGTATTCCGGGAGAAAGAACAGATGATGACATTCAAGATGGAATAATTACGTAGTGGAATCTTGCAGTATTTATGTGAAGGGTTATTACACCAGACCTCCAAATGTTAACAAAGTCACCCCTAGTAAACAGCATGCAGGGTTTGCACGTCCATCTCCCACTCTCATAATGCTCATTCGTGTTTATGTGCAGATTTAAATAGGTTTTTATTGCAACGTCTTTCTCATTAATAGCTTGCTTGAGTTTTATGGTATATCTTTTTTGGCACAAAATCAATTGGGAGTTTGCAATTACATTTCCGGATGGAAGATGCTGTTTACATCGTATTGCTCTGTAAATCTTGGAAGAACAGATCTATGTGGGAGCATTCAGGCATGGTGCTGGGCCAAAGGCACCGGAGAGTTATTTGCAGGATGTTTGTGGCCAAGAGGGCAGAGTTAGCAGCCAGAGTTACAGTTGTCTTCCTTCAACTGCGTGTAACAGCATGACCAGAGCTACAGAAGGGACAGGAACTTCGAACAGGGTTTGCCATGAGGCGCTGCAGATTGGGAAATGCATGAGCTCTTTGGGATTTAGCTGGAGAAGAGCAGGAGCATTATGGGCAGTGATGGCAGCCCTGCCTGCCCTTGCAGAGGTGGGACCTGCCTCAGTGCAGAGCTCTTCCCACACTTGTGAGGCCTCGTATGGGCACACTTTGTGCAATGTTAGGCAACATGCCACATGAATCAGTTTTCAGAGGCTGGAAAAATGTAGCAACATATGGAGCTGAGTTTGGGGAAAGAATTGAAAACAAACCTCATAACTTGAATGGTTTCCTCCCATGGCAGCTGTTCACATGTGCTCTTGATGCTCGATATGAGCCTCCCTGCTCACTGGGGAGATACCTGGAAGTCGTCAGTGGTGCACTTGCTCTCCAGAAGTCTTTCAGCACCTCTGTTTGCAGCTATTTGGGATAAGGAGTAAAAGCTGCACTAACCTGAGGATAACACAGTATCTGCTTTCCTGCACAAGCTTCGTGAACATCTCCACAGGCTCTGAGCTAGATTATATCCAAACTCAGCAGCTGTTAAATAACCTGCATTGAGGATGTTCAGCATGGCTTGATGAAAAGCCTTATAACCAGGATAGAACCAGTTTCTAGTGGACGCAGCATAGCCACATCCACATCTGATTAAAGCACCATAACACCAGTGCAGCTCAAGCTGGCATCATAGGTCCCTTGAGGAGATTCATCTCTTTCACTAACAGCCATGAAACCTTGCAAGCTGAGTAGAACCCATGCTCTAGGTAGGATGTCATGAGGGTAAAGCTCAGGAGGAATGCGTTATATCTGCTGCTACAGAGTTAACATGTGACATTGGCTAGCTAGTCTCTTTGGACCTCAGCACTCCAGCCATCAGAGGAGAGAGAAGTAGTACTCTCTGCCTTAGCTGTTTGCACTTTGACTTTTACAATAGACGTATTACCGTACACAAAGAGATCCAAGTCTTACCCCGGGGACAGAAGCTGTAAGAAAGTTAAACCATCTTAGAATAAAGCAACTTCAGTAGAGAAAGGTAAACACAAGAATTAGAATAGAATAAACTCACCTTAAGGCAGAAACTCAACAGAGTTTGATGGACTTAGCCCACGACATTGCCAACGTTAATGTTATATCTCTTTAGGGCTCCCAGGCAATTCCCGTTGGGGCATGTCTTTCAGTCAAGCTGCCACTCAGGCTTTGGATATGCATGTCTGGCTCTGTTGTCTCTAGCCTGGAGCCCTGGCAATCATAGACGCAGTCCTTGTGCTGTAGGAAAACCATGGCTAAATGCTTCTTTTCTTGGCTGGTTTTTGCATCTCTCAAGGCATCGGGCACTGAATCCAGCTAATAAACGGGGCTGCTGGTTGGTTTATCCCCCTTTCTTATGGGCTAATTTGAAGTGTGAGTTTCCTCAGGACCAAGTCACTAATTTTGCCATCACAGACTCAGTGCTGTCGGGATGTCCTTTCCCTTATCATTTCTCATCAGATGAGGGGCAGTTTCTGGGACTGCCATAGGGTCAAGGGCTGGGAAAAGGTGATGGGTAGGTGGGCGTCCACCTCAGCACCGGGTGGGCAGTGCAAGGGGGCAGAGGTGTCTCCCAGGCTGTGCTGTTGTCTGGGGGCCCTCTTGTGGAGCAGTTGTCTTGCACATCCAGGGCCAGGATTAGCTCACTGCCTTGAGCTTCAGAGTGGCTTTTACTGAGAGGCAGGGATTTTTGCTCAGGTTACTCCCCAGAAAGGGGTTTGGCAGCTCCAGTTTTACTGGACCAGGACAGATAGGTGTAGTGTTCATCCCATAAAGACACTGTGTCTACACTGAGCTGTCCCCTGTATAATCAGCTGAATACTACTCAACATGTTGTACGATGAATTCCCCAGACAGACCTCATGAGAGATCAGCTGAAGAGCAGTTCAAGAACACATTATCTCTCTCTAATTCCTATAAAAGGGGCTGAAGGTGATCAGCAGATGTCAACAACTGTATTGAGAACATGTGCTATGGGTGAACTGAAACCCACCATTGTGCCTGAGAGCCAAGCAACCTTCACTCATGGTTTCACTCTGAGCAGGGGTGGTTCATGTGAGGGGCCCTGCTGCAAATTGATTTTGTTGGCTACTGCTATAACCATAAGTATTCTTACCCATTAGGGGCCCTGCTCCAGCAAAACTTGAGTGTTTGTTTAGTGCCTAAATGGGAGTGGGGTAATTATGTACTTAAACTTATTTAGAAAATGCTCTGATGGAGCGAGAGGTGCACAAGAATTAGCTGTGAGGTTGGTTGCAGTAGATAGAAGCCAAAGTGGAATCTGGCCAAGGATTCTCTCACTCATTTCCTTATCCCAGAGCACTTCACTGAGCTTAATAGGCAAAATATGGCCAAGATTGTTCTTTCCATAGTCTAAGATTTCAACTTAAAAGATCTGTACTCCAAGTACTTTTTCCTCTAATGCAGATAGGCTGTGCCTTCTGCTGTCTGGGACATGTACAGACCTGGTAACTCTGATTATGGTTATTACTTATTTTCCTCTGTTTGTTAATATGTATATATCTGAGGGTTTTTTAATTTCCCCCAGTCACTTTCTGTGCCCGAAATGTGAATTTGTGTAGGAAGATGTTTCACTGTGTCCTTTTGGGATAGGGCAGAGCTGGCCCTTCTGGTGTCCAGCTTATTCTCAAACAGTTGGAATGACTCCCACCACTTTTTGCAAGGATGGCTCATCCATCCATGCAGCAGCAGCTGAAGTGCCATGAATTACAGCCTGATGTACTAAAGATTCCTGAAACTGGAGCCATTTTACCATGATACCCTGTGCTGCAAGTGGTGGTAATTCATTCTTAACAGTTTATGAAGCAGCTCCTGGAGCTTCACGTTAAGACTATGGTTTGCTACCAGGAGGGGTGGTTTTGCCTCTTTCCTACCTATCCACTGCAGCTACTTGTTTTGTACTGCATGTGCTATAACTGCAGGAGGGGAAAAGCTTACTGACCCACTAGAACTGCAGGAACTGTTTTACTAATGCATGGACAAACATCTCATATACTACAAGGGGAACGTGTCTGATAACCGCTGGGGTCTGGTTTAATGCTTGTGAAACTGGCTTTTGCAGATCTGCCTCTTCCTCTCACAGGCCTGCATTGGCCTCAGGTGTCAATGCTCTGCTGGTGTAAAATGAACAGTTATGGTACCAGATGCCTTCAATCTACAAGTCCAAATGTGACATAAATGGGTCTAATGTGCATGTAGCTTGTAGTGGGTGACAGCTTAAGAGCTGCACTTTGAAAATATGGTCCTCTGTGTCCCATTTTCTTTACTTGGCTTTTGTTTACTTTCTCATACATGTGGGGGACATTAAGAACAGAGCACTCACTACTCTCTAGCAATTGTGCGCTGCTGAAGCTTGCTCTTTATACGCTAAAAAGAAAGCAGGGGCTACTACAGAGCTCCACTGTGGATTAGCTGGTATGCTGCAGGAACAGCAAGGAGATTCCTGTTTTTTTCTGCAATGCTGCAAGCTGGATTGGGTGATTTTTATTGTCACCTGAAACCTGATATCCATTTACCTACAAAATGACAGGGGCAGACTGTTAACAGTTTTGAATGATGCTCTGCATACACTATGCACCTCTCTATTGACTTTAGAGCATCAGTGAAGGGAGCGCTGAGTGAGAAGGGCCAGATACCTAAAGTATAAGGTTTTCTGAACGCTGCAAACTGCTTTACTTGCTGTCCTGAGTCTTGCAGCAGGCACATGAGAGCACTGTGCTTTAATATGCATCTGGAGACTTTTCACGTGAGGAAGGGGAAAGAGTGAAATGTATTTCTGTGAGCACTTCGCGGGTGTAAATGAGGCAAGAACAGTATTTAATTGTTCTTGTCCTCATGTCACGTACTTAAAGTTACTTTTCCTTTTCAAAGACATAATTTCAAGCTGTCACTGGATACACTATCCTAGGAAGGCAAATTTGCTGAAAAGATTGAAACTACATGATGGCTTCTCACTGATGCCAGAACAGCTGTTTCTCCTGTTGGCAGTCCTTCCCCTACCTTTTCTTCCTGGAAAAAGAACCAAACACGAATATTACAAGCTCATATTACTTGCAGCCAATGAAAGAACAGCTTAAGAAGGTTGTACTGGTTTTAATTTTGTGCATGCTAGTGGATGGAAGCTGAAGATCCAAAGAGAGCTGTGACCATCTTTCCCAGTACAGAAGGAAACCTGGATCTATGCAGAGAGGATTTTCTTTCATAGGTACTACTGCCCCTGCTCCTGTCACCATAGCCCCAGTCAAACATTAAGCTGGGCAGAGGATCAGGGTGGAAGAATGGTCTGGCTGTTCAACCACTGAAGCAAAGGGTAACAGTCAAGTTGATGGCATGAAGTTCTGGAGGTCTCCAGTCTCCTACTCCAGGTCTCCTCCTTCACAAAGCAGGCCTATTTTAGTCCAGGTCAGCTGTGCCTTTTCCTATCTGAGTCTTGAAAACCTCCAAGGACAGAGGTGCTACAGCCTCAACAGCATTGTCCCATGCTGCCTACTGTGCATCATAGTCCAACCTGATCCTCCCAAGCTTGTCACCCTTGTAACTACCCATCAAGTAGCTGCTGACCTGTGCTAGATTATCCCTTATACTCCTTTTGATCAAACTGAGCAAGTTCATTTTCCTCAGCATCTCCTTCTATATCTTGTTCCTTAAGCTCTATGCCTGTTCAACTGGAAGGCCACAAACCAGACCCGGAAATCCAATACTCAATAAAGGGGGATAATGTCTTGTCTTGAGCTGGAGCCTTGCTGCTTCAGATATAACTAATAATGCAGCTTGCTCTTTTTCCCTGTGTTAATACACAGGGCTCATAGTTGGTTCCTTTTCAGCAGTGCTTGGTTAATGATAGAGTCAATCAATTCATATTAGCTAAACATGGTGGGCATGTGCTGCCATGACAGGGAGCTGGACTAGATCCAGTCCTCTAGCAAGAACTAAATTAATTCCCTTTTTTCTATCAAAATATGGATGAAAGCAGTAAGTTTCTATGTACTGTGAAGTCTTTTGGTATTCCCATACACTAGTCAAATCCATGGACTATAATCTGATATGAAATCTGGAAACAAAAGTATTATTTGATTCTGAATTTTCAGGGAATTGTGTTTGTCTTAATTTAGTGATAACTCTGTATCTTCCTGGTTCAGAAATTTTTAAAGAGTCTCTCCACATTTTTTGTTGTTTTGCTCAGTAAAATTAGTGTTATTCATTACATTTAAACAATGATTGACTTGCTATTCTGCCTTGTAATTATCTCTTGTCCCTTAGGAGTACATAAACAGACACATTTGTAGAGCATAAAGACCAATGTCAAACTTTACATAAACAGACACATTTGTAGTGCAGAAAGACCAATGTCAAACTTACATAAGTAAGTAAAAGCGTAGTGTAAGCTGCTTTTGTGAAACTCTTAATGACTGAAGGAGCGTTCTCCCACTCACAGAAACATCAAACATGGGTCTTGCAATAAGTGCTAGGTACTTCTGTGGAATTCACTTCCTGGAATATAGAATTTGTTCAAGTGTTTGAAATTATTTACTTACAGATTTCAGTTGAGCATTAAAATGCCCATTTTGATGAGCTGGTGATGAGATGTCATTATTTGTTCCACTGCCAACCTTCCATTCAATAATTAGCCACCCCACTCATAACATTTTTCTTGATCCTATCAAACTTGCATTCACTTTGATTGGATATATTCATTGGCAGAGGCTGTGAGGAGGCATGGAATTCTATTTATGTTCATCACTTAATCTATTTCTACGGTTTAAAGGATCTAATGATTCCAACTTTCTTACACCCATGATTGTAACTTAATTTAGTAAATTCTCATGCTGTATTTTGTGAAAAAATTTGACTTTCACTGCTGGAATGAGTTGCTCTATTCCTTACAGGTAGGAAGCATTCTGCTAAAGGTAAGGTATTCACAACTTTTCTTATGGTTAAGAATATTAAAGCTTAAATGAGTCACTGAAAAATTAACATTTTTGATTCTCTACAGGAAGAATAAAATCCCTCAGAAAAAACCTCATAATATGAGGAAGCGTGGTCCTTGGAGTGTTTCTCACCTTATCAGTTGAAGATGTGTACATCATTAATATCTGCATCTGAGCTCGTCATCTAGAGCCTCTTCATACCCAACAAATAGCAATAGATCATCATGTGATTCATATCATTACAAAGAGCCAATCTGAAGTAGTTGGTGTGAGAGATAGAGGGATATCATTTGTCCACACATGTGCATCAAGTGCCATTTGAGATGCTGTGCATTTGACACACCTGCATGGGCTGGCAGATGTTGTGTAAGACCTAAAGGAGTTCAGTCTCCTTCTGGAACTGTAGCAGGAGACAGTTATCTCAGGTAGCACTAGGTGCCTGTGTTAAGTGACCAAACACAACAGCCTGCATAAAAATGGTCCAAGGTGTTCTGGGATGTCAGTCTGGGAGATCATGCTTAACCTCTGACATTGCTCAGGGAGGAACTGAGCACCTCATGGATGCGGTGCCATGTCATCCAACCCTGAGTAGATCTCCTGGATCACCTGGAGCATGTCAAACAGCATGAGACAGTTGTATTTGTTCAACAAGATCAAATCCTGGAGCTGACTGCAGTGTGAGTTTATACTAGTGCACATGTGGACAGCTATGTTTCTTGCCTGTGAATCTGGACCTGAATTCCACCCCAAAAGTGAGTTTATACTAGTGCACATGTGGACAGCTATGTTTCTGCCTGTGAATCTGGACCTGAATTCCACCCCAAAAGTTAGGTACCTCTAATTTCCAATCTTTGTCACAGGTGGTTAGTGTTCAGGGACAGGTATGAATGAGATCCTTTCATTGATCTTGCTTCAGAAAGTGTCTGTTTTCCTAGTACAGCTCAGTGCAGTGTAGTGTTGCTGACATATCCTTTCCACAGGAGAGATGCCTGCAGTCATTCTTGGGTGGTGACTCATAAAAAGACTCTGAATTACCACAGTTGAGACTATTGAATCCGAAGATTTGGAATTAAACACCTTACAGTAAGAACAGAAATCCTCTCTTAGGATCTGCTGGAGGCTGTTACACACAAAGGTATACATGAGTAGTTAGCTTTATTGCTGGGAATTGGTCCCACTGAAGACAGAGGGACTATAGGTAGAACCTCTTGAGCAGGAAGGTAGGAGAGATGACCCCTAAAGGTCCCTTCCAACCTCAGCCATTCTTCATAGGATTCTAGGATCCTACGATTATACAGAACTGGACTCTGCCCACCAGCAGTGGGGTCAGGAGAGCTAGTGTTTAAAATCAGGTACCTGCATAAATCTTTTCTTATCAGGATTTATCCAAGCCCAAGTAGAACATAAGACTTCCATGAACTGGTATAGCAAAGCTGTGACTGGCTTCCATTTGGGTGCTAAGATCCTGCTGATTTCACTGAGATTTCTGTATCTACAGAGCAGTTAGTACCAAAAATGCTTCTTTGGATCTGAATCTGAGATCAGAAAAGATGACAGCTGGAGCCTACCTAACTTCCACTAATATTCTTTTTATCCATCACTACTAAATTGGTTTCTACATTAAAGCTATTTTAATTTTTGTCCTCTTTCTGAGATTTTAGAAGTTTATCACTAAATCTTGCTCTTTTGGGATAATCTGTTCTTTAAAAATGAAGTTTAACACTGAGATTTACTGCAGTTCAGTCCATAACTGACTACTGTGTGATATTTTTAAAGGTTTCTTCTGAAGTACATGGGATTTGCTGTGTTAAGAAAACACAGGACAGCGAGCTAGATGGATCTCTGGTCTGATCCAGGACAGCAGCCCTAGGACAGTTTTGACCAGCCTACTGAAGTTCCCTGTATACCACAATTATAGCTTAATATAAAAATGTGGCTTACATGTGGGTCTGTAGTCTGATTGTCAATTTGGTAGTCAAAGAGCAGACCAAAAAGATCAATATCATCTGCATTTGATTCACAATAGTTTGCATGGGATCTAACACTTGAAGTAAGGTATGGGTTATAAGAGAGACATCATGGTGACTCCAACAAAACACATCCAGGAGATGGAAGTAACAGAAGTTAGTAAATTAACTCTTACTTTTCAGACAAACCTTCCAAATTAACAGCTATTGGCATTGATATACCAATAAATGACTTTTAAATGAAAAGTAGTGGAGTATAAAGCTAATGCAATCAGTATATTTATGCAGTTTCACCTGAAAAGATTTTTATGTTAACTTTTATAACATTAAGAATAAAGCCTCATACAACAGCCATGTTAAAGGGAGTCATGACACACTGCAGCTGATGAGGGATGCTGTAAAACCTGCCATGGCAATTGGTTTGGATGGAACACTCATGTGAGAACAGTGAAACAGGCTGCCTGGGGAGCTTGTGGAGCTTCCTTCTTTGGGGAATTTTCACAAATAGGTCACAGAAAGATGAGCTGGAAGGCTTCTTAGGCAGGATTGCTTCTCCTTCGTTGTTTTGTCTCCTGAGTTCCCAAAGCCACTCTGGGAGAGTGAATCTGTGCAGTCTGCAAAAAGGTTCTTGAACTGTGATATTTATTTGAATTGGGGTATTCTGTGGTGGTGGAGCCCCCAGACTGATAACCCAGTGAACACAGTCAGTTTGTATCACTTTCTCAATACTTAATGAATAATAATTGACTTAATTATTAATTTGTTTTAAATTTTACTGCCACTGGACTTAGGTTTTACAGTATAACAGAATCACAGAATGGTTTGGGTTGGAAAGGACCTTAGGATCATCTAGTTTCAACTGCCCTGCCGGGGACACCTCACACTAGACCATGTTGCCCAAGGCTCTGTGCAGCTTGGGCTTGATCACTGCTAGGGATGCAGCGTTCACAGCTTCCCCAGGCAACCCATTCCAGTGCCTCACCACCCTCACAGTGAAGAACTTCCTCCTTATATCCAATCTAAAGTTTGAACCCGTTACCCCTTGTCCTGTCACTACAGTTCCTAATGAAGAGTCCCTTTCCAGCATCCTTATAAACTCCCTTCAGACACAGGAAGCTGCTCTGAGGTTTCCAGGCAGCTTCTCTTCTCCAGGCTGAACAGCCCCAATTTTCTCTGCCTGTCAGCATGATAATAGCATGCTGCAGCATGCTGTTTTCTTAATTGTTTTCAACAGCTGCTGGTACTAACACTTCAGTGGACTCCTCTGATGCTCCCTTCTTACACCACTGTCTCCTCCATGTTACACTTCTGTAATCATACCCCCACTTTGAAGACATTTTTATTTTGGCTTTTAAAATTAGCACATGAGCATGCAACATCTCAGGGAGCTGTGAATAGAGTACAAACGTGAGGAGACCTGCCGATTTCAGTGGGACTGTTTGACACCAAGCACCCTGGGAGCAGGGAGGAATCGTGCTGAGCCTGAAAATGCTTTGACCTCATGGTCTGAGCTTTGCCTATGGAGTCTCCTGCCTCTGAAGACACACTGACTTCATGGGGACCTGTCTGAACGTGGGGATCTCCAGGCACGTGGTGGCTGACAACAGTGGGCTCTTGTGAAGAGAAACCAAGGGAGGAATGCTTACTTTTAAGCAATATACAAAATCCATTTTCTCTGAACTTTGAAAGGCTTGGGCAACAAGAGGCAGTGGCTTTTGTCTATGAGCCACATGCCCTTTCCCTTGCTCTTCTACTTTCTCTTCTGCCTTGTCATGCTGGTGATGAGTTTTCAAGTTGTACCCTTTGCATTTCTGTTCCCTTTGATCTCCCTGTTTGTCTGCTTAAAATATGCACGTTCACACAAGAACAGCAAGTAAAACCCTTTTGTCTTTTGTACGTGCTTCTCTTCTGGGTGATGGCAGGTGATGTATTTAGGCTGGAGGTGGCTGTTGTTTCAGTGATCCATTCCCACAGAAGAGCCTAACTTTTCCTTGCAACTCCTAGAAAATCAGGTAATCACTTTCACAAATGTTTTAACCTAACACATAATATCAAGGCTCAAAGAATCAATATTGGCTCTTATATTGAAATATAAAACAATATAAAAATTTACTAAGTTCTTTTGTAAATTCTTAACTGGATTTCAGCTGCTATGGAAGTTAATATACCTATTCCAGTGTATAAATTTTAAAGCTTATTTAAGTAGTATAGTAAAACATAATAACAGTGAGAGTACCTTGGGGTTTGCAACAGAAACCCTCCAACACATTCAGTTTAAGAAGTGGTCACAAGTCTTAGATTTATTGTAGGTGTTTATAGATCCTTGTGAATTTCTGTGGAGAGAAGAATGGTTGTTGCTGCTTTGCTGACACTACAAAAGGTAAAACTTCCTCAGGGTTTTGTAGAAGTTCCACTTTAGTTTTCAAATCATTCCTAAGTTGTGCTGGATGTAGCACTGAATACTTTGTTTAATTTCATTATTCCTTGGGACTCTCAATTTGCTCTGATTGACATTGCTGGAATTTCCAGAGACGAAATTACAGAGTAGAGAGAAGTATACACAGTTCTAAAGGGATGATGGATTTTGCTCTGACTCATTTAAAACAATTTTCTTTGCCCTAAAATCTTAGAGTGAATAGAAATGGTGATATAGCTTATTCTCCTTAGGAACTGAAATCAGTGTGTTGTCCTGATTTATGCCTATGAAAGAGCCCCTTTGAGCACTTGCAAAGAGCAAGCAGAACGTCCTACCATTCAGGATCAGTTCAAAAGCTGTAGTGAGGGAATTTGTCATTGTATAGCTCCAGAGACCCTCTTTAAGTTTTCCCAAGTACATGAATTTTAATCTACTAAAACTCTGGGACGGGGAAAATATTCTTGAAATTATCCAGAGGGAAAACCACTGTCCCTCCAGTTTAATCAGAGAAATCACTGCCTGCAGAAGAAGGATCCAACAGTCTGTGACAGTAATAAGCTTTGGACTATGTCAGGGCTGGTTATTATTGATCATTTGACAGTCATTGTCACTTTCAATCAGGGCACCCTGCCTCAGTTGGTCATCTTTAACCCCAGCCTCCATTCCAGAATAGGTTTTCCTATTTATCTAGGAAACATGGAGAGCAACAAGCCATCCTTGTTGCTTCTCAATCAAAAACATTCTGTATAGAAGTGACTGCAACGGCCTGGTTTGCCTCTTGTACACTGGAGAGTTAAGTTTTCACTATTACCTTGTTGATTACCTGTATTTTATTATAAATCTATCATAAATTCTTTAATTGATTTAGCTTCTTCTGTGCTTTTCAGACCTTTCCCAGTTATGTGCTGTGTATGCTGGATGTTGCTTCTTGTTCCTTCTTTCTTTGACACTAGTTTTCCCAGTACAGTGAGAAACTGGAAGAGAACTGTGATATGGCAGTTTTCTGCTGCTTGGATATCCATTGCTGCTGGAAAAGATTACTGAAGGCAAAGCAAACTTGCACTGTGTGTAGCATTACCTGTGAGCTGTGCAAGTGGACAACTAGATCAGCTCATCTGGGAATTGCAACATGCAATCTGTCATTAAATGGCCTTTATTCTGTAGGAATGTGAAGGAAGGAAGGTGAAGGCCTCTCCCCAGGGATCCCAGGAGGCTGTGTTGTGGCATGGAGGTAGAACAGCAGGTCCTGGCTTAGTGTTAGTCTGGCTGGTCCAGACCCCTGCATCAATGACTGCTGTAATATGAGCTGATGGGATGGGTTCTTGGGGTTTTGTCTCCGTGGGATTAATACTCTGGCTTCATTTCACCCACCAGGGAACTGAATGATGTCAGATGATTTGTGTGAGCTAAAAGAGTGAGTATCAACTTACTGCATGGCCAGTGGTTAAGTTTTCACATGTCCCTGCAGGGAAAGAGGTATTAAGTAGATGAAAGGGGACTTTTATAGGATGGCTGTGCATCTATCTACATTGCTTATCTCTGGTTTCGTTGGCAAACTGCTTTCTCCCTAGTGCTGGTACTA
Source organism: Loriculus beryllinus (assembly GCA_039877255.1). Classification (NCBI taxonomy): domain Eukaryota; kingdom Metazoa; phylum Chordata; class Aves; order Psittaciformes; family Psittacidae; genus Loriculus; species Loriculus beryllinus. Next base: position 1,462 of record JBCJKH010013215.1, on the reverse strand, counting down.
CTTCTCCATTTGTAATTTATACTCCACTCACTGAATATTGGTGTTTCAGAATGAATGCTACCTGTTTGTTCCTCATTTTTATTCCAAAATGCAGTTGGAGGCCTAGGGAATGTCCCAGTGTGCTTGTGAAACTCTGGAGGAGGAAAAGTCCAGCGCAAGGAAGACAGAAATGGCAGCGAGCCCCAGGAGCCCTCACCGGGATAGGAGCTGCTCTATCTACTGAACTACTAAAGGAGAACTACTGCAACTCCCGCTTAAATAAGGAGCTGGCAAACTTCAGTATTTCTATATTCATCACATGACAAGGGATTCTGTTTGATCAGTGTTTTAATTGCTGTAGTGGAGTGCAAAGATATAATCTTTTCTCTGGATCAGGAAGATCTCCACTAGGATAAAAAGCCCCATTCTCCCAGACAAAGTATCCACCAGTCGCCTTTCCTCTTTGAGCCACTCTGCCAAGGTTGAGAGCAGGCAAACATTTACACACCTGGTTAGTATGAGTCTGCAGAAAGGTAATTTCATTTAGGCTGCTGTTTAGTTTCATTTGCACCAGACTTGGCCCTATAACAACTGCTACTTGTAGAAACGCATAACTGATCTTACTCTTGCTCGCGATTAGACTTTATTGTTGCAAGTGTTACCTTGTGAGTTGTCCATTGGCAGTGTCACAAATGATGAGGATTTTGAAAGACAGCAACAGCCCAGCTGGAATGACACAAGAGCTGCATTCGCAGCAGCACAGCTGACATAGCAGCAGTGACACAGCCAAAATTGAATCACTGCTCCAGGAATACTTGGCAGCACAAGCCCAGAATGGAAGTACCCAACAGGCCTGGTGACATCACAAGTACTTTTTCCTTGTCCTAAACCGCTCCAGAATAATGCGGGATTCTGATTTCATAGGATGTGACGTTCTTCAAAGTGTTCTCCCATGATTTGTTTCGGGTGTGGTGACAGCCCTCTCAGTTCCCTGTGCACTTACACTCTCATTAACCTTTTCCCAGTGGAGAATTTCTGTCTTCCTTGTAATTATTTGGGGATGGAAACAAAAAGATTCCACATATGTCATCTAGCAGGACACCCCCTTACTGACTGAGTAAAGGGAAGAATGAGACTGCAGGGTGTTGGCACTGTGTGATCTGAAGCTTATCAGTGTCAGTGAATTCTCTGACTTATTTGTGCAATGAATCTAACCTTCTATCCTATCTGGTTTTGGAATTGATTTATCTAACAATTATACTTTCAGAATCCTGATGAAAGTGAGTTTTGGAAGTGTGTCCTTCTGAGACAAGTCAGAATTTCATCACATAAAAGGAGAACCGGGCCAGTATCTCCTGATCCAAGGACAACCCAGCCACTCTGTAAGATTCTTTAGGGTTCTGGTTCAAACCTTCGTTCAAGGTCACCAATACTATTTGCAAAAGTGGCTATCTCCTTCTGCCACTGTTGTATATGATCCGTC